>JAOXJP010119181.1:0-13899 GCA_025762735.1 Platanus orientalis | reverse complement strand
GTAGCCCAGTCGAAGGATCTTCTTGGCAAGCATGAGCCCATTCATGTGTGGGCCACACTCCCCTCCATGGATATCTTCAATGATAGTGGAGGCCTCAACTTCATCTACGCATCTCAGAAGAACATGATGAGAGAACTTCTTGTACAGGGTCCCACCATGTAAAACAAATTGAGCTACTAATCTCCGTAAAGGACATTGGTCATTCTTGAAAGCCATAGAAGGTAAAGTCTAATCTTCAAGATAATTCTTTATGTCGAGAAACCACGGTTTACTGTTTAAATAAATGGTTGTAACTTGACAACAGTAGACCGACTCAACCCTCTACTCAATCTCAATCGGTGTCATTTATGCCCCTTAAGGGATGTCAATCATTGAAGCTAGTGTAGCTAAAGCATCTGCAAAGTTGCTTCTCCTTCTAACAATGTAGTCAAAAGTTAAGTACTCAAAGCTCTTGGAAATGATTAGTAGACATTCATGGTAGTCTAAGAACTTCTCCTCTCAAGTGAACCAATATCCAGTTGCTTGAAAGATGACAAGTGTAGAATCTCTGTAGACTTTTAACTCATCAATGCCTAGGTCAATGGCTGCTTTCAAACCGATGATGCAAGTTTCATACTCGGCTATGTTGTTGGTGCATGGGAAGTGCAGTGTTATTGCAATTGGAATAAGGGCGCTTGTAGGTAAGATGAACATGACTCAAATTCCATAACCTAATTGATTAACGGCTCCGTCAAAGCACATCTTCCATCTGACAATTTTTTTTTAATTCGACTTTGACACAAAGTATATGCTTGTCTGGGAAGTCAAATTTCAAAGATGAAGGCTCGTCTGTTGGTTCATCTGCTAAGAAGTCGGCTATAGCTTGCCCCTTGATAGCCTTTTGTGAGACATAGGTGATGTCAAATTGGGATAACATCATGAGCCATCGGCCAGTCTTTATTGTAGTTACGGGTTTCTTGAATAGAAACTTGATGGGATTTATCCAAGAAATCATAAATACTTTGTATGAAAGGAAGTAATGTCGAACATAAACCAAAGCAGGGTAGGTTTTCTCAAGAGGAGTGTACTTGGTTTTGTAGTCCACAAAAATGTTTGCCTAGATAATAAAGGGCCTATTCTTTCTTCCCTGTCTTGTCATGCTGTCCTAGTACACATCCCATAGAGCTGTCATGCACAGTCAGGTATAAAATCAGCGGGTGACTTGGCTCTAGAGAGATCAACATAGGCAAACTTAGCAAATATCTTTTAATCTTCTCAAAGGCAACCTAACAGTTGTTATTCCATTTAGACGGAATATTCTTCCTCAATAGTTTGAATAAAGGCTCACAAATGGGAGTGAGCTAAGCAATGAAGTGACTGATGTATTACATGGCCCAAGAAATTATGCATGTCCTTCTTTGTAGTCATTCCAATGATTTCCTTGGCCATAGTGGGGTCGACTTCACTGATGATGAAGCCTAACAACTTTCCATGAGAGGCTCTAAAGATACACTTATTCAGGTTTAGCTTCAACCTATATTTCCTCAAATGGGTAAACAGCTTTTGTCAATATTTTAGATGATCTTCCCTCTGACGGGACTTAACAATCATATCATCAACATAGACTTCCATCTCTTAGTTGATCATGTCATGGAAGAGGGCAATCATGGCCCATTGATATATTGCCCCTGTGTTCTTGAGATTAAAGGGCATAACTTTGTAACAAAATATGCTCCAAGGGGTAGTGAAGGCAGTTTTCTTACGGTCTTCTACGGACATCTTAATCTGGTTGTAGCCCGAGAAGTACTGTCTATGAAGGACATTGTTTCAGTCCGGCAGTACTGTCAATGAGCATGTCAATATGGGGTAAGGACAATCATCTTTGAGACTAGCCTTGTTTAGGTCTCTATAATCAATGAACATTTGGACATTGTCGTCCTTCTTGGGTATATGGACGACATTGGCTAACCATTGAGGATATTAGATAGACAAAAGAAAGTTGTCGTTAAGTTGTTTTTGTATTTCTTCTTTAAAGGGTAGGGACCATTCTAGTCGTAGATGCCTAGGCTTTTGTTTGATGGGATGGATATCCGAGTTAATGGGAAGCTTGTGGGTGACAAGGTCTGTGTCTAGATCAGGCATATCTGCATAGGTCCATGCAAAGATGTCTATGTACTCTGGAAGCAAGTTTACTAGGGCATGTCCCAGATCTAACGTGCTAGGGGTCCTAATTTATACTATTCTAGGCGTGGCTTCATACCCAAGATTGATCTCTTGAAGGTCATCTACTGTTGAAAGATTTCAATTTTCTTGACATTCAAAAGCGTTAATCACCTCTTTTGGCATCATTTCCTCATCATTTCATTCTTCTTGTTCCTGTTTTTAGAAAGAATAGTTTTTAGTATGAATTTACATAAAAAAGAGTATTTAATACCCAAAGAGCAACTGGACTTGGAGTCAAACTCCAAGCTGCCTACGTATCCCGATATAGTTACACTGATCACATGTTTAGTAAAGTTGGTCAGTCGGGATCAAGTTACACGCAGTTCTAGTCTTAAGGGGTTAACTAAATTTGATTTTTTTGAAAAGCAACTAAGCCTAAAGTTACTTCTTAGGTTGCCTACATACTTGACTTTTAAACATAAGTGCTTTTGAAAACATTGGCTTGTTAAGATCAAGCCACACATAGTTCTTTGACTACAAGTGTAAAGAAACAAAAAAAAAGGTTTTTTTCAAAAGTGACTGGACCATAAGTTGCGTCTCAGGTTGCCTACGTACCCTTTATAATTGAATTAGTCAAACTCTTTGATAGTGTGAGTCGGTGGGGATTAAGTCTATGTAGTTCTTATTACATGGTAAAAGTTCAAAAGGGCTAAAACATTTGAAAACAAGAAAACAAAAACAAAAAGGGATAAGTCGGCTCTTCTGACTTCTTTTTTAATCAATTAATCACCTGGTTCGCTATTACGACCGGGTTGGCTCCTCTAATCCAATCTTTAGCACCTACTGGCACCCATGTTTCTGGCATGTTGACTTGGTTAGGGTCAAGCTCATCTAATTCTAACACTCCACTCGCAATGATTGATTGTAACGCTTCCATGATGTTTTCAGGGATAGAGAGTAGACTTAGGGGAGCTGTATTATCCTCCTTATGTTCTGAGGTATTAGGGGTTGAAATTTCCCTAATCTGAGGGATAGACGACTTAGAGATGAACATGGGGGAATGAGGAGCAGCCTCAAGAAGGTAGGTAGAGTAATGACTAATGTTTAGAGGAGGGATAACAACTAGCTTGAATTGTGCACATTTTGTGTGGGCTTCTAGTGGTACTGGTAGAAAGACTTGTGTCTGTGTCTCTACAAGTAGGGTGATGCAGGTCCTCGTGGATGAGGTTGGTAGTTTGGAAGTAGAGGCAAAGTGTTGAAGAGGCTTGTGACTAGCCCTCTTCTTTTTTCTACCCCATTTGAATTGTTTCTTTAATAAGGGCTTGAACCCTAGGCCAACCTTATGTGGGACTTTGATGGTTTTGATAGGGTATTTCCTTCCCTGAGAGAACTTGCCCAAACCCTTGTCTAGGTTAAATTTCATCTTAGCCATCATGCAGAGTTTAGGTGGAAAGACCTTAACCTTCCTTTTTAGATTTTTAGCTTCTTTCTCTATGTGCACCACCTTAAATTGGAACGAGGTGTAAGTATTTGGGGCTTACAGGTTTCGTACTTCTAGTACTTTCTACCCTACCATGGTGATTACATCTGTGTTTTCCAGTATGGTGATGACCTCATCATCGATGATGAACTTGACCTTCTGGTGAAGAGAGGATGGGACGGCACCTTCCTGGTGGATCCTCGGTCTTCCCAATAACCTTGTGTAAGAGGATGGTATGCTCAGTATTTGGAATTGAACTTGGAACACTATCTCTTCTATCAATAGGGGAATGTCTACTTCTCCTTGGCCATGACTAACCGAGTTGTCGAAGGCCCTTATGTCACAGGGATTGGGTCTCACATACTCTTGGGGAATTCCCAATGTGCCCAACATATCCCGCATACAAATGTTTAGGGCAGACCCATTGTTTACCAATATCAGGGGGATACATATGTCAGAATGATAGGCTGTGATGTAAATTGCTTGGTTATGCACAGTGCCACCTTCGGGAATTTTGACCTCAAAGATTGTTATGACTCATGGTGTTGATACTCTGGCCACCACATGCTCAAGCCTATTTGGTGTGATTGATGCATCCATAAAGGACTTTCTGAATATGCCCAAAAATCTTTCTCTATGCAGCTCGGATATCAACAATAGTCATAGGATGGAAATTTGTGTTGGCGTCTTGGATAATTATTTTATAAAAAATGGGTGAGATTTCCGAATGGAAGCTTTAAAATTCTCATTCTCCTTCCTCTCTTCTTTTTCTCTTTCTTTTGTGCCTTTATTTTAGTGTCTTCCTCTGTCATCTTCTCCTTTCCCTTCCCCTCAGGGTGCAGATAGGTAACTAGTTTAGAGACTTTACCTAATCGGGTAATGAAGGCCGTGAGTTCCTCAAACTCTTCCTCTGTCAACTTGGGATCTGCTACCTCTCTGACCAAGTAACCTAAAGGGACCCGGTTCAACAAGTACTATATTCTGGTTGGTGAAGAGATGTTGATGATTTGGTAGGAGGATGAAATGTCAGTGAGTTGGGAGTACAATGTTGGTGGAGGAATGATATAAGGGGGGTAAGGATGCATCGAAGATTGCTGAACCTTCTTCACAAGTAATCATCTCCATATCAGGGGGGATGATCGTGACGAGGCTACTTGGTGAGGGATCCCATATATATGCAAGTAGATGTTCATATTTAGAAGGGGGGATCGGTAGAGGGGAGTATTCATTGAGGGTAAACACCTTATTAAGGTCAGGTAGGAGAATTTTCTTCTTGGGTTTTGTGATTTTAGTGATGAAACCGGAAGGATTGAACTATGTTCTGGTGAGACCTATCATGTTGACTCCTTTTGGTGGTTAATGGTTAGGGAGTGCTTTCTAGATAATGTTTGATTTTGGTGGGGGATTTACATGTGTGGAATCAAATGATACCTTGGCCTCATCGATCATGTATTGTATAGTGTGTTTCAAATGAAAACACATGCGAGTTAATGGTATTCACATTGCTCCTTTAAATTATAGTGGTAAGGGAAGGGGTAAGGTGGAGGTCTCTAGTCCAACAACTGTAATAACCTCTTCTTCACAAGGTAGTCCATGATGTACTTATAGAAGTAAGGTAACAGGGTGAACTTCCTTCTCTTCTTCTCTTCTCCGACCGCACCCGGATATCTTGGCTGATAATACTATTGTGTCTGAGGAGCAATGTTCATGGCTGTTGGGTAGCTCTGAGTCATCTGCGGCTGAGGCAGAACATAACCACTATTTTGATTATGTGAAAGGACCTCTATTTCTTGTACTATGCTAGCCTCTGGACGGGTGATGGATGACTTCTTTGGTACTTGTCTGGTGGAACTGGTGGGGGAAAGAGGTGCAACTTGTACAAGCCCTAATCTGATGGCCAACTCAAGCTTTGCGACTTTATTGATGACCTTGGCAAAATTGCTCTATGAGGCAGTTAGGTGCATTAGCTGGTAGGTGGGACCCAACGTCCTCAGAAAGGTAGATATCATGTAATCTTTGGACATAGGGTGTTTTAAGTTGGAGGTCCTCAGTCTCCATTTATAAGCAAAGTCCCTGATATTCTCCCTTACAAGGGGCATCATCCCTTCTACCTCTTCTCTGGTTGGTAGCATCTCAAAATTGAATCTGTATTGGTTGATGATTGATTGTGTCAAGGCCCTCCATGTGCTGATATTACTCTTGTCCTAACTCACAAGCCATTTTCCTGCATTCTTCTCTAAGCTCTGACCGAACATTTGCATTAGGATGTGCTCATCATGCCCCCATTGGAGCATGGCATTGCAGTACATGCATAGGTGCATCCTTGGGCAGGTGGTACCATCATACTTCTCAACACTAGGCATTTGGAAGTTTGGCGGTAGTACACCCTCGAGGTGGATACAGAGATCCTCAAACTCCATAGACATGGGGAACTTCCCCTTTTCATTAACTCAACCTCA
The DNA here is from genome assembly GCA_025762735.1 of Platanus orientalis. Classification (NCBI taxonomy): domain Eukaryota; kingdom Viridiplantae; phylum Streptophyta; class Magnoliopsida; order Proteales; family Platanaceae; genus Platanus; species Platanus orientalis. The sequence goes on along the minus strand of JAOXJP010119181.1, from coordinate 7,818 downwards.
ACTGAGCTTGGCTAACCTTGTACTGGTCTCATCCTCTTTATAAGAGGTAGCAACCTCTTTTACTTTCCTGCTTGACACTAACAACCCATACTTCTCTAGGTCCAACATTAAGCGTTGCTCTGGCTGTATGTGCATGGTAGTTTTAAGTGGGGCTATGACGTAGATGGGGCCTTGCTTATAGGATTGACCAAAAGGCGAACCTTTCTCAAAAAAATAGGAAGATGGAGGTTTAAAGTTGTGCCACGACCATGAGGCCCTCCCTACCTTAGTAGATATTCATACATCACCTTCTTGAATTCAGTGATTATGGGGATTTAAGGCTATTCATTGGTGTTGGATTGACTATGGTGTGATAGAGAAGTTTGGAGTATTGAGGAAGAAGAACCATGTATAGGGGTGGCTACCCAACCATGCTAGGACATGAAGTCCCCCATCATCTGCTCGATCTCAGACTTGTACCTATCCGAAAGAATGTCTTCAAGACCCATCTGGTTGGGAGGCAGGTTTCCCAATGACACCTCTAGGAGGGTAGGAGGTGTGGTACTTTCCGTAGATAGAGGTGTCAACTTGTCAGCCATGGCTTCACTAAGTTGTGTCTTCTTCCTTTGTTGTCGAGTCTCTAGGGGAGCTATTGTAGCTTGTTTGACCTTGTTGCGAGAAGGGGATTCATATTATCTTTGAAGGATTCATTCTTTACATATATTTAATAGTCAGATACTTTAACAAGTGCATATGTTATATAAGTGAATTCATGTCTATTTGACAATGATACCTGTTTGAAAACAAAACTTTGTATGTATATATATATATATATATATCGAGCGGTTACAAAAAGAGGGGTACTTGACCCATTACAATGAAAATGAAAATACAAAAGAAACAATCTAGAGATCAAGCACCATTGGGGGTGGTGATAGAGGTGCCATTGGCTCATAACCCAAGGATAATAGTTGCTTCCTCAGCTCATGAATCTAAGACTGCATCCACTGATCTTGCATGAAGGCCATGTTGTTGCTACATCGCATCTCACTTCCTAAATCATCATGGGAAGCTCTACTATCATTGAACTCACTCTTCAGGGAGTGAATGAGCTTGGATTGTATTTCATTCTAATGTTGCATGCAACCTCGTGAAATCTTGGCCTCAGTACGAAGATGTGATTCAGCTTCCAAGGAAGCGTTGGTCTGAGCATGTTGGCCATGCTCGTTAGCTAAGTCTAGTAGAGCTTGCTCATACTCCAATTGGGTATGATTAGGCTCTGAATATGATGTGGATGGTGACTCAACATGAGGCCTCTTGTTCGAAGAGGTAGAAGTAATAGGTGTGTCAGGCTATATCGAAAGTTCTTAATGAAGCCACTGCTCATAAGCAGGTGACATTGCTTGAACTTTTGCAGAGGCAAAGGGATGGTGCCAAGTAGTCCAAGCATGTGAGTCATCCCACAAGGTGGTCAAGTGAGACTGAATAAAAGTGGGTGTCCTGTGGTTCAACTGTGTACATCTTTAAAGACTGTAGGGAAATCGAAGAGATCCTGCCTACGATTGAACTATCGAAGGATGCATACAGGTACATAAGGGGTGCTCTGGAATACCCCTGTGATGATCATATAAGGGCGACGCTTGGTGTACAAGTGTGGATAACATGCCTTGTGACACTTGACTCGTCAAGTGACATGTTCAAGAAGTACACTAGAAAGCTGACTCTAATAGTCAGATGTCATAGCCTTGACCAGAAGTGGTCGAGTGTTGACATACACCTGTGTGGGAGTCAAATTACGAGATATGTGAGTGGGAAAGGATGACAACAGTCACATGTTCATGCAGCCAAGCTTGTAGGAAAGCTAGACAACTATAAAGCCAGCCTCGACAATGTTGGGCAAAATGTGAGAGACAAACAATAGTCTTGGTTATGATCACAGGAGCTAGAGTTTTCCTTTGTAAGTGTTGCCCCAAGATGTCGAAAAGGACGTCGTTGATATGATGACGACTATGTGATAACAAAAGTTGTCCTAAGAAAACTAACGTGAAGTATCTGAACTTGATCTGGTCCAAGAAATCACCGAGTTTCTTCTAACTTCTTCCTAGAAAGAGGTCAAAGGGGCACTGTACATATTCCCCTGAAGCTTCTTTAGGCAAGGAAGCTTTGGAGATGCCCAGTGCATGGAAGTCTTTAAAGTAGCTAGGCTTGTGGGTTGGGAGCATGGTATCAATGTTGAGGCAATGTTCCCAGTCCAAGAAAGACTCGAGCTCCTTAATGGTGAATGTGAGCTCTTGCTCTCCGAAGTAGAAAAACATAGACGAAGGGTCCCAAAATGAAGTGGTTGCCTCCAACAGTGGCCAATCCAAGTTGATCCATGTTGAAGTCAAAGTGGCTCTGACTCGACTTTGGCTTGCCCAAATTTCTCACTCTTTGGGAGGAAGGGAAATTAGAGCATTGGCAAAATTTGTGCTTTTTCCAACGGTGCCCAATCCAAGTTTATCCATGCTAAAGTCAAAATGGCTCCGAGCCAGCTTTGGCTTGCCCAAATTTCTCGCTCTTCAGGGGGAAGGGTAATTAGGGCATTGGCAAATTTTTAAGATGTCGTAGAGTAAGGTTCCAAACATATAGGTCTCTGGTCCATGCCTGTAGCCACAAACATGAACAAAGGGTTAAAATTGACATTTTATAGTTGAAAGTAAAATTCTATAGAAATTAAGCATAACGCCTGAATTTTGCCTCAATGCCTAAATTTAATTCAATTAAAATTCAAGCATTGAGAGCACAATTAGGTGTTGGGAGTAGTTACTAGTTTTAAATGGCTCGCAAACATGTTTTTTGACATTTTCTTGTCATTCTCATTTGAACAAATACATAAACTAAAAAAATATTTTAGGGACCTCTCTACCTCTTTCAAACTCTAAAATCCTTTGACAATCCTCTTTGACAATGAACCAAAGCGGATCATCCCAACACTTCCCTCTTCTCTCAGCGTAAGGGACTGCATTGTGGAGGAAGCTGGTGGTAGATGAGGTGAGTTTTGATTCAAAGATGTATTTCTTTTTCATTTTAGATAGATTTCCTAAGTTCTTTGAGACTTTTTGTTAAGATTTTGTAAGTTCTTTTTAATTTTTTGCAAATTTCTTGAATTTTTGAATGATTTAAACAAATTATTTTTTGTCAATTTGTATTTAAGAATAGTTTTAAAGAGTTTTTTAAATAATTTTGGCAAATTTTGGATTTTTCTAACGCCTGAAAATAGTAGCCCTAATTATAGGCATAACGCCTAAATTTTCAACCTTTTGAAAATCAGGCGTTGAAAATTCAAGCATTGACCTAAATTTCAAGCGTTAGGCAAAAATCCAAGCATTAAACTAAAAATTCTGGCGTTAGGCCTGAGACCAAAATTACATCTTCTATTTTTTTATTATTTAACTTTGATTCCATTTTTGTTTGGACATTATTTAACATGTTCTTTATGTATTTTTTATATAGGTTAGGGAAAAGGTTGAGAGGCACGGATGATGGTCTGGGGCCCAAGCTTTATAGAAACGTATGTGCTCGGATATCTAAGACCGAGTAAGAGCATTGTACTTTGGGTCCTTTCTCTGCCTTCTTGTACTCAAAGCAGACAAGGTTCTTATGATGGCGCTTGCAGAGAGGTGGTCACAAGTGACCCACACCGTCCATCTGTCGATGGGGGAGATTAGGATGCCCCCAGTTGACTTTTTTCATGATGACAGGGTTTCCTATGAGCAGCACGCCTCCTTCCACCACAGATGAGGTAGACCCAAAGTTAGTGGTGAGATGCATAGGACCATAGCCCATGGAGTATTACAAGGGCATGAGGGGTGTCCTCTCATCCTAGTACGAGAAGAATTATGTCTGGGTGACGAACGAGAGATCGGAGGCTGAGATAGCCTACTCCACCTAGATGTTCTTACTTTACATGCTGACTCAGTCCATCTTCTGTGGGAAGAGTGATCAAGTGTACTTCTCACCTATTGCAATCCCTTGAGCACCTGGACAGAGTAGGGTCCTATAGTTGGGGTGGATCCACCCTTGAGTAGATGTATGCCAACATGAGCGAGGTGGCGGCTAAGTAGGTCCCTCTCTCATTTCTGGGGTTGTACTTCCTATGGGAGGTATGTTTTACTTTAAGTTTATTTCATTTCATTTCTTTTCATTTTTGTTTATTCATTTCATATTGATTGACACTTAACCCTTTTTGCAGGTGTGATGCTACGAGCACTTCCCATCACTGGCCCCTGTGTGGAAGTGCGAGGAGTTCCCCTTCCCTTGTGTGGGGAGGTGGAAGGTCTCAAAGACCCAGCATAAGACTTGTAAGTCTATCTTGGTCTTCATATGAGAGCTAAACCTACTAACCACTGCTCAGGTAAATGACAAGTTCAATATGTTTTTTTTTAAGTTAGTTGACCATTTACTTTTGAAAGACATGTATTCTAATTTATGAGTGCTTTATGTAGGTCAAGTGGTGCCCTTGGGCTTGATGGACTCTGGAGGCTGATATTGTGCTCCACCAGACTGCAGCTTGGGTTTAGTCTCTTCAAAGGGTTGTTCTCATAGCCATCTACGAGATCACCCTATACATCGGGGAGAGGTGCTAGTGCCAGGTGGGGTGAGAGGGTGCATGATTTCGTGGTCCCACACCAACCTCCTCAAGTTATCAATACTAAGGGCGAGGCTGGGAATGGGGAGTTAGGCATCAATGCCTCTATCTTTCTTGACTAGGGATGGAGTTATGGTGAGTGGTGGGCCACTCAAATATGTGGGCCTTTGGGCGGCCCCATTTACCTCCAACGCCTGAATTTAATTCAGGGAAAATTCAGGCATTAACTTCTGAAAAATTCAAAAACCTACCTTTTAGTATAAGTTATTAATCAATAGGATGGACCCCTCGGGTTTATGACTTCTAGAGGGGAAATGGACCCCTCCAAAGTGTTCAAACAATTACTTCAGGGTTGGGATTAACTCTGATGCAAAATATAGGAAAAGAAAGTAGTTTGTAAATTTTTGTATTCCAAACTTAATGCCTGAATTTCATCCTAACGCCTCATCTTTCAATGCCTGAATTTAATTTAGGATGAAATTCAGGCATTGAAGGCTGATCAGATCAGCACTCTAACCTAACATTTTTGGATATTTCTGTGGGTCCTAGGGCTGTGAGGCCTTGTGGAAGTGGTAGAGGAAGTTCTCTAGGGTTAGAATGTGCGACCCTTAGGATTGGGACCTTCACAGGGGTAGAGATATGTCCCCTAAAATAAGGTAACATGGTCATTTTGCACAGGCCTAACACCTGAATTTTTCTGCAAAACGCCTGAATTTTCAACACCTAAATGTAAATTCAAGCGTTAAGTGCTGACTGGATCACCAACTTAACCTGATTTCTCTAAGGGTTTATGTGGGTCCCAGAGATGTGGAACCCTTCCAGAAGGGTAGAGGGTGTTCCTTGGGGTCAGAATGCACAACCCTAGGGGTTGAGACCTTTATAGTGGCAAAGATATGCCCCCCTAAAAAGGAAAATATGGTCATCTGACATAGGCTTAACGCTTGACTTTTTGGCTAAGACCTAAATTTTAATTCAGGAAAAATTCAGGCATTGGGTACTGGAAACCAGCAACCAACCTTGGCTTTGGGGTCCCATGTGTGGGTCCCAAAGGGGTGGGTTTTTCCTGTGTCAATGGCTTACACCTTGGGCTTTAAACAGAACATAAATATTTTAAAAATATGATTTTTAGCATAGGCCTAACACTTGAAATCCATCCCAATGCCTAAATTTTCCCTCTCAATGCTTGAAACAAAATTAAGGCATTGGGAAAGAAATTATAGCCCATAGAGGTGCCTAAGCACAGTTTGGATCTTAGAGGGTCATGCTACATTGTGAAAAAGCTTAGGAAAAATCAGGCCTCCCAGGGGTGGGTCCTAGATCTCAACACCTAAATTTTTCCTTAACGCTTGTTTGTTTAACGCATAAAATTCAAGCGCTGGTCATTGAGAGCAAATCCAATAGTAGGATTTCTCGAATTTTGGACCCCTTAGGGGTTTTGAAATTTTCTAAAATTCCTATGAGGGAGATATATACCAAGGGAATAACATAGATAAAAATTGGCTCATGATCACATCTACAAAATTCTATAAAAAATCCACAATATATTCAACAAGTTAGGTCACAAAAGAACATATTTTTTGGGTTTGTTTGGGGGACCATCTCGAAGTCCAAACATGCTTCAAACATTTCCAAAATTTTACCATAGGTTGATCTCCCTCTTGGGAACCTACCATTAAAATTTGAGCTCATTCCACATAATACAAAAATTATGAAAAATCAAAGAGCAAACATAGGTCAGAAATAGAGACTATTGGAGACAGTTTTGTCTCCATTGTGTAATCCGAATTAAAGCAGTCTTATGGAATGGAATTGAGCAGCTTAACAAAGTATAAATAGTGCTAAATAGAACATAGAATTGAGCTTAGGCAAGGTTAAAACCTTACCAGGTGTTGGCTAAGGATTAAGGTTAGGGCTTGAGCTTTAGTTATTCTCTTTCCTTTCTTCCTCTTTTTATTTTTTTGTTCAAGGGACCAGCCCTAGTGTGCACAAATTTTGGGCTATTTATAGCCTCAAATTAGTTGAGCCAAGGGCTAGGATTAGTTAGGTTTAGTTCATGTGGATAGGTTACATGAACTAATAAGGAGCAAGCTTAGGGCCATGTGGCCATTTGATTTAATATGATTGGTTGATGAAACCAATGAGGAGGATTGATTTGTTCTTTAATTCAAGAAGGGTAGGGAGTCATTTGGTTGAGTTCATATGGATTGGTGACATGGATCAATAGGGAATAAGCTTAGGGCCATGTTGGCAATCCAAGGGGGTTTGATTGGTTAGGGGGAATCAAGGGGTGGGATTAATTTGGTTTTGTTCAGCCAAGGGGGGATTAATTTAGTTTATTTCACATGGATTGGTGACATGGACCAATAGGGATCAATCTTAGGGCCATGTTAGCAATCTAAGGGGGTTTGATTGGTTAAGGGAAATAAAGGGAGGGGATTGGTTTGGTTTTGTTTAGCAAAGAGGTAGGATTGATTTGGTTTAGTTCACATGGATACGTGATATGGACCAATAGGGAATAAGCTTAGGGTCATGTTGGCAAATCAATGGGCCTTGACTGGTTAAGGAAAATCAAGGGAGGGGGCTAAATGTGCTAAATGGTAGGGTGGATCAAGATCTCCATGAATATTTGAAATTCATGTGATCGATCCAAGGGGGGACTACATGGGGTGCATAAGGGGATCATAATCTAAGGGTAAGAGACTTAAAGCATTTAAGTGTGAATGCATTAATTGGCCTTAATGAGCTAAAACCATGAGGGTGAGCTCATTAATGCCTTAATGCATTAATTTCCAGAAAAATAAATTCCCTTACTGGCCTTTATGCTTTTTGGGATTCCATGCTCGAAAAGCTGCAATTTCAGTGTCCATCTTCGAAGTCCCAGATGTTCCGGGCGCAGTGGATCACTCAGAACCAAATTATGATAAGGGTAGGTGTGAAATCAGGGGTTCATTTACCTCAAATGCTCTCTGATAAATATTGGAGGGAAAATGGTCAAATTAATTTCTAGGATCTTCAAACAAAAGGTGGCCCATAGCTTTTGTGAGCCGTAGGCTCTTACTGCTCTGAATTTGGATGCCCAAGCAAAAAACCCCTTTTTGGACAGTCGGAGAGACCCTAACTAAAAATTTTAGTGCCGGAACCGTAGTTTTTCACAACAAGTGCGGTTTGGAGTTTATTGAAGCTTGGAGAGTTTGGAGTCTACAGGAGCCGAC
>JAOXJP010119170.1:0-13899 GCA_025762735.1 Platanus orientalis | reverse complement strand
CATATTCTAATCTAACTACATATGCACAAGGAAACAAATAGATTCATTAGGAATGATAGCTTATTTTAATACACTTGTATCTTAATATTCTTTAAAAATACACATGCATACATAATGGTTGACAAAAATATTATAATCTAACCTTATAAGCATAAGGGAACAAGTAGATTCTCTTCATTTTCTTCTTTCTTATCTTAAACTTCTTCCTCTCCCTTCTTTTACTTTCTTTGAAATTTATCATTTTTTTCATATAATTTTTTATTATAATAACACAATGTTAACATTTGGTAATAATACACTGTGAAAGGGGAATATTCGTTCAACACACAAACATTGTACATCATGTTGACCAAAAAATGAATTTTTATAATATACTTAATGTTTCGTGTCGGTATAGGAATATGTCATGTCAATCCTAGTAAACATGAACATATGTCGGAAGATATTTAAGATATTTCGAGATATTTGATACCATGGCTATGGACTTACCTATCCATAATGTTTTTCAGATTAGCATATTATTAATAGGTGATGCCATGGGTTAATTGCATGACGAAGCATGAAAACTTAGGAGCGGATTTATTTAATATTCAGTTTTCAAACATTTAATATTTTAGTCTGTTATTTTCAGTTATTTGCTTAGACATCATTTATTTTCAATTTATGTCTACGGACCCATGTAGTGGGATGTGTCTAGTTGATGAGACGGGACAATTGATTCAAATTTGGTAATGAGAAGTTTATTTAAATGGATTAAAATTATTTGAAAGAATTTTATTATGAATGGTTAGATTCCTTCCACTATGATGTTAATGATTTAGAAATTAGATTCCAATGCAAATGGTAATGGCTTTACTTAAAAGTTTATACTCCGCTATGTTTATGAATAGCAATAAATGATCTAAGATAATACAAATTTTTTTAGGAAAGAGAAGGAAAATTTTAAGGACTCTTTTATATTATTTTGCTGCAAAGTTAGTAAGAGAAAGTAGAAGAAGAGTGTTAAGAAATTAACACCTTGGAATCTTATCTAGTGATGGGATTTCAGGGCGTTACATTACAAACCAAGCCCCTTATCTCGAACCTCCTCAACTTGACCTAGGAATTATAGTACCTTGCCATCCTTTGTTGATACGCTGCAGTCCAAAGTGTTGCCTCTTATCTTCTTTCCTCCATAAGATCTAGGTTCAAACAAAGACTTTGATGATTTTGTTCTGGGTCCAGTTGTCCTATTCGGTAATTGGTTAGTTTGACCTCCACCGGAATCACTGTTTCACTTTCGAATGTGAGAAGAAACGAGGTCTCGCTAGTAGGGATTCTCACGGTTGTCTAGTAAGCCTAGAGTATACTAGGCAACTGTTCTGCCCACAGGTCCTTTGAGGTTTCCAGTCAGGTTTTGGTTATTTTCAAGAGAGTTTTCTTTGTCACCTCCACTTGTCCATTGGCTTAGGGATGACCTAAGAAGAAATAATGGTTCTTGATCCCGAGCTAAGAGCAGAACTCTTTGAACTGACTGTTAACGAACTGATTTTCATTATCGGTAAATACTCAGCAGATGCCAAACCTGTAGATGGTCGACTTCCATATGAAGTTTTGGATGTTTCTCTGTTATTGGGGCTAAGGGCTTAATTTCTACCTACTTAGTGAAATAGTTAATGGCACCATCATAAATTTACCCTGTCATTTACCTTGAAGCAACGGTCCCACAATATCAATCCCCCATTATGCAAACGACCAAAGCCCAATGATGGGTATGAGCTCTTCTGAGGGTTGCCTAATCACATTGGCGAATCTCTGGCACTTTTCACACTTCTAGACATAATCCTGAGTGTCTTTTTGTATGGTCAGCAAGTAGTAGCTAGCTCAGATGATCTTGTATACGAGGGATCTATTGTCTGAGTGATTGCCACATATCCCATTGTGAACCTCTTTCATGACATACTCGACCTCGAAGGAGGAAAGACACCATAGGTATGGAAGGGTGAAGCTTCTTTTGTAAAGTATACCCTTGATCAAGGTATATTTGCTAGCTCGGAGTTTGACCTTCCTAACCTCACTCTTGTTCTCTGGAAGTATTCCTTCTTTAAGGAATTTGACAATATGGGTTACCCAAGTCCGCTCGATCTCTGTTAGGTTTACCTCCGCCGACCCTACCCACTAAATGCTCAGCTCGGTAAGATATTCCACTAAGACTGGACCATTCATGCTGATCTCCGATGTTAAGACTAATCGGGCTAATCTGTCAACCCTCTCATTCTGTTCTCTAGGGATACGCTTGATTAAGACCCTCTTAAAGTTGTTGACTAACCCCAAGACCGTCTTCAAGTATTCTCTCATTTGGTCTTTCTTTGGCCTCATATTCTCCTAGAACTTGTTCTACTACAAGTTGGGAATCACTATCCATGACTTGCTTCACACCAAGCGCTCGGGCTATCTTTAGCTCGGCTACTAAAGCTTCATACTTGGCCTTGTTATTGGTCGCTTTGAGGCCGAAATGTATTGCGTACTCTAACATAGGGCTGCAAACGGATCGAATTTGGATAAGATATGAGCATGTCCATATCCTATCCAATAACTAACGGATATTAAAAAACTATATCTATATCCTATCTGCTTAAGTAATTCTGATTTATAATATCTAGGAAAAAAATAAAGGCAATTCCATAGATGTCATCGCCAGTGCAGTCTTCCCTAACCCATCTCTATCCTCACTAAGATCTCCAATGTCGTATGGCCCGGCAACGATGTCAGATGGAGCAAAACACCATCTCTTCTCCTATGTGGTGGGTGTGAACTTCCGTTGTTGCGGCATAGTTGTGGTAGTACTTGTGGGTGTCACCATGGACAGAGAGAATAATTACGAAATAACGAGTTTATGTATTTTTAGGGTTTTAGTTATTAGTAGGGCTACAAGTTATCCAAAAAATGTTTGTGTTCCAATCCGCATTTAATCCGAAATAAGCTTATCTGGTCCATTTATAAAAATATTCGTTTATATCGGATAGGATACGGATATATATCAATCTGTTCCATTACATATATGTTTCGTTTAAATATAACAATATAGAGAATTTAGAGAATAGACCGTTGGATTTAAAACTAATCCAACAATTTTAAATAGCCTAATAACTAAAACCTTAAAAATATATAAACTCTTTACTTCACAAAGGTTCTCTCTTAGTCCATGGCAACACCCACAGGTACTACCACAACTATGCCGCAGCGACGGAAGTTCACACCCACCACATGGAAGAAGAGATGGTGTTTTGTTCCATTCGACATTGTTGCCAGGTCATACGGCATCGGAGATTTTGGCGAGGATAAACATGGGTTAGGGAAGACCGCACTGGCTACGATAACATCTATAGAATTGTTTATTGTTTCCAGATATCTGAAATCTATTCGAAATTTGAATTATTTAAGTAGTTAGGATACGGATATAGTTTTATAATATCCATTAGATATAGGATAGGATACGGATATGCTCATATCCATTCCGAATCCAGTCCGTTTGCAGCCCTAGTTATTACGATATTTAAGACTATTGGAATAGTTTTAAATTCAATGGTCTATACTATATATTCAACATATTATTATATTTAAACGGATTGGATCGATATATGTCCATATCCTATCCGATATAAACGGATATTTTTATAAACAAACCGGATAGCTTATTTCGGATTAGATACGGACGAAACACGGATATTTTTCAAATAACTTGTAACCCTACTCCAGCTCTGCTCCACCTAGCGCGACAAGAATCAAGCCTGCCTTGCGGGCCTCGCGGGAGGATCCATCCATGTTTAGGACCTAATGGTTTTCCTCTTCGGCAGGCTTTGGTGCATTCGACCTCTTCTCGTCTTCTGGGAAGGTAAACTCAGCCACAAAGTCCGCTAGGGTTTGTCCTTTCATGGTGTTCCTTGGCTTGTACTCTATATCGAACTCACCTAGCCCAACCAACCATTTAATGAGCCAACTAGAGGTATCTACCTTTTGTAGGGCAATTCTCAATGGCTGGTTGTGAAGTATGATAGTATTGTCAATTCCATGCCAAAGGTAGATATGTTGTATAGGCTATGGTTCAATGTATTTATGAGTGCATTAGAGTCTGTAAAGTATCAAGAACAATGAACCAAGCTCAAGAAACATCAAAACATGAAGAAGTTCCACAAGCTGTCCAAGTCAAATTCAATCAAGTGAAGAACTTTCATAGCCCAAGGCATCATGCACAAGAGCTGGAATAGGTAAAGGTAGGTAATACTTTGTCCATCTATGGTTGAGTGCTCAATTTCCTCGTATGGACCAATTAACCTAGGATGACCAAAAGGACTAATTTATGACCCTAGGCAAGGTTTCAAACAAAGCCAAGTTCAAAAAGCATCAAAAAGAATCCAAAACGTCAAAATCTTGAACCTGGCTATGTTCGAGCACTGAAATGGGCCATTTAAGCACTCGAATGGACCCTTCGAGCACTCGAACTTGATCAATCTAGGCAAACCAAGGACTGCCCAGACTTGAACACTTGAAAAGAGCATTGGAGCAATGCACTCAAAGAGAGCATTGGAGTGCTCAAACAGTTCCAGATTTGGAAAACTCCCAATTTCGCAGTACGTAACAGCTAGTTTCTTTACCGTTGGAATAGAGCCATTGGGGCTCAAAAAGGTGTGGATTTTGCACTATAAAGAGGTGACTTAATCACCATTAAGATGAACTAAATATTCACAATTGATTAAGCCATTCTTGGGGGAATTTTTCAAGATTTACAAGAGCTATTGTTCAAACTTATAATTATATCCTATATGTGAGCAAAGTCACACGACTAAAGAACTATATACTAGTATACTTTAATTACCAAATCGTGTTAAGAGAGGAAAGACTCAATCTTTGAGTCTTAGAGAGCCAATTTGCACTGACGCAAATCAAAATTTAGAAGCACTACAAACCAACTTCTCTAAGGTAATTAGAATTTCCACTGAAGCCACCAGAAGTAAGAATCAAAGTCCACCAAAGCCACTAGACTAGAACACTCGTTGGAGCCACCGAGTACAGAGCCACTGGAGGAAGCTAAGTGTTCAACTGAACACAGAAAGTAAATTTGTTGATTTTCTCTATGTAATAGTAAGTTAACTATTAATAAAAATCAATCGAGCTTAGAGGTGAGACATTAACAGTGGACGTAAGCCGGTGTGCCAAACCACTATAAATTGGTGTCTTCTTATTGTGTGGATTATGCATTTTTGTATTTTCCTTAGTGTGAATTATACCTTTTGGTTTAGCATAATTGCAATAAGTCACTTGAATTCAGGCTTTGTAATTGAACATAATAACTCAAGTGAAGCAACCAATTCTAAGCAAACTCTACAGAACTAGTTGCCTTGGTCCAACTCTATTTTAAGCAACTATAAGTAACAACAGAGCATTACAGTAATTAGCATTCGCTTGCTAATTTGCTAAATCATAATATTGTGTGGACTAAAGTGAATTAGGGAGGATTAAGTAAAACACGAAAGAGAAACAAAAATGGATTTACTTGCTTATAATTCCGTTGCACCTTAAGTAAATCAAAAGAGGATCATATTATTAAAGAAGTTCTAGAAATCCCATTCAACCCCCCCCCCTAGGATTATTGGACCTAGAATTTCACTGGTCAATCAGGACTGTAAGGGTGTGAGCCTGGAAATATGGTCGTAGCCTCCTTGCAATTGTTACCAAAGAAAAGGTTATTTTCTCTATTTGGGAATAGTTCTCCTCGGCTCCATACAGTGCTCAGCTGGTGTAGTAGACCATTTTTTATGCGTCTTCATTCTCTTTAATCAGAATTGAGCTCACCGCCATGGATGACACAACTAGGTACAAATACAGCGGTTCTTCAAGCTCGGTACGATTGAGTAGAGGCAGCCTACCAAGGTATTCTTTCAGACTCTAAAGAGCTTCTCACATTCCTTCGTCCACCTAAACGCTTTCCTGAGTAGTCAAAAAAAAAAAAAAGACACTGATCAGTAGCACGGGAAATGAACTTGTTTAGGGCGACTACTCGACTGGTGAGGCACTGCACATCTTTGGTTGTCCGTAGGGATCACATGTCTAAGATGGCTTGGACCTTCTCGGGGTTTGCTTCTATGCCTCTTTGGGAAACCATAAATCCCAAGAACTTACCATAGGCGACCCCGAATGCACATTTGACGGGATTTAGCTTCATCTGATATCTCCTCAGTTACTCAAAGGTTTCCTCAAGGTTGGCCAAGTGTTGCTCAACCCTCAGGTTTTTCACTAACATATTTACTACGTAAAAACCTCCACATTTCTTCCAATACATGGCTACTAACCTTTGATAGGTCACCCCTGTATTTTTTAGTCCGAATGGCATGACCCTATAATAGTACAACCATCAGTCGGTGACGAACGTTGTTTTCTCCTAATCAAGCTCGTGCATCCTAATCTGGTTGTAACCGGATAAGGTGTCCATGAGGCTAAGGAGTTCATGTCCGGCTATGGAATCTACCAAAGCGTCTATTCGGAGAAAAGGAAAGTTGTCATTTGAATCCTTCGAACAGGCCTTGTTGAGGTCGGTAAAGTCCACACACATTCTCCATTTCCCGTTTTCCTTTTGACTAGTACGACATTCACCAACCAGTATGAGTAATGTACCTCCCGAATGAACCAAGCTAACAAAAGATTGTCAACCTCCTCTATTATATCCTGGTTCCTTTCTGAAGCAAAGCTTCTATTCTTTTACCGCACAAGTCATGCAGATGGGTTGACATTCAATCTGTGCACTATAATCCCAAGGTCAATCCCAGGTATATCTTTATGCATCTAAACAAAGATATCTCTATTGTGACTTAAGAAAGTCCACAGCTGACCTTGGAGTTCGAGGGAGAGCTGATGACCCTCTCACACAGTTCTTTCTGGTTGTTTGTTATTCATCGATACTGACCTCTACAAGCTCTTCTACTTGCCCCATTAGTCTCTTTTCTTCCTCTCCTTTGACCTCCAATTTCTCAATGGTAGGGGTTTCCTTTGATTAGTCTTCACGTAGAAAGGCCATATAGCATTCTCATGTCATGGCTTGATCTCCTCCCACTTCACCAACACCACGCTCCGTTGGGAAGCACATTAGTAGGTGATATGTGAACACGATAACCCTGATCTGGTTTAGGGTAGGTTGGCCCAAAATGGTATTGTATGCTGAAAGACAATCCACAACCAGGAAGTCGATTACCTTAGTTGTTTGTTGGGGTCTGACTCCTACCGTAATAGGGACAATGATCAATCCAAAAAGAAGCAACATGTCTCCTATAAAGCTGACCAAAGGTGACTTTACTGGTCATAGTTTATCCTTTCCGATTTCCATTTGTTCAAACGCCAAAGAGTATAATATGTCGGTCGAGCTCACATTATCCATTAACACCATCCGGGTCTTGTAATTGGCAATCACCAGGGTTACCACTAGTGCATCGTCGTGGGGCTATTATACTCCTCGAGCATGTTCCTCAGTAAAGGTAATCGACATGTCATCTACCCAGGACAACTTGTTTAGCCTCTAAGCCAAATAAAGTTCCTCTCCTACCGAAGCTCTCACCATCCTAACGTATGCCTTCCAAGCCAAACTAGACTCCCCTCCTCCGACAAATCCCTCGGCAATGACTCTAATTTTCCCCAAGGGTTCCTGCCTCTGAGCTTCTCCCTAAGTTGAGTCTCATTGGTTCCTCTCTGCTCAGCTACGATACTTATTCATAATGAATCACGCAGATGTCCCTACCTGATCAAGGCTTTTATCTTCTCTTTTAGGTCTAAACAGTTTCCAGTGTTGTGGCCATGATCTCGGTGGAACTAATAGTATTTATCCCTGGGTCTCTTCTCCGGCGATGTTCTAAGCTTCTCCGGCCATTTCAACGTCAGGTCATTCCGGATCTACATGAAAACTTGCTTAAGTGGGTCATTGAGTGGGGTGTAGTCTTAAAATCAATTGATCAACAAGCCCGATCTCCTAGGTTTCTGCTCTAATGGGTCAAAAGCAGACCTAAGCTTAGGACCTAGATCAGTCCTCAATGGCTTGGCCTCCCTTTTTCGCTTGTCTAACTAGCTACGGGCCTTGGTATCTCTATCTCTTCGGGCATTCTTAGTATCATCGGCATTCATATGCTTTTGAACTCAAAGCATCAGCTCAGTCATGCTGGTCGATGGAGACTTGGATACGAAGAATAAGAACCTTGAAGGCATTAGTTGCCCATGAAGGCGGTCAAGACCAACTTTTCGTCGACCTTATCCACTTGTAGGACCTTCTTATTGAATCTCTTGACATAGTCTCGCAATGAATCCGCTTTGCTCTGCTTATCATTAAGGTAGGTTATTGGCCTCCTGTACCTTTGACCTCCTATGAAGTGGCTCACGAATTACCTACTAAATTGAGCAAAAGTTATTATGGACTCCGGCTTCAATTTGCCAAACCACATTTGGGTTGAGCTTTTCAAGATAGTGACAAATGCCCTACACATGATTTCGTCAGGGACGACTTGCAGATGCATGAGAATTTTGCAGGTCTCTAAGTGGTCAAGAGGATCTTTGGTTCCATTGAACGCTTCCATCTAAGGAATTATGAACTTCGGTGGGAGAGGACAACTCGTTACTTCCAAAGAAAATGGTAGGTCGGTTCTTTGAACCAGGTTTTCTACGATGGCCAGAGCTTTGCCCTTCATGGCTCCCATCACGTTGTTTAGTTGGTCCTTAACCTCCCTCAACTGCTCACCCCAGAGGACGTGGTTTCTACAGCCCAACAACTCTAAAAGATGGGTTCTAGCGAGGGTTGTCTTCTGCCTGACAACCAACCTTCTGTTTACCCTTCTCTCTTGTGCTGGCTTTCAACCTAATCAAGGTCTTCCCTTTGCCGATTCTCCCTCTCTATGGGGCCGACAAGTGGTGGTTCCTCTTGAGGAGGGTAGAACCTCCGGATTATCTCCTTATTCTGTTGAATAATCTGATTCATACTCTGGTTGAGGTTCCTCGCCTATTGTTCCACAGCGGCCACCCTAGATACATCTCAATCAGGATTGTTCTATATGATGTGATCACTTTGGCTGGTGGTAAGAGCAGTAGTTCGTTGGGCGTTCATGGATCTGGTTTCCATCATACAACCTTTGTCACTTGGGAAAGATTGTTATTGCAACAAAGTTCACACAAACAATTTGAACTGATGGTACAACTAGTTACACGGCCAATCAGATCCTTAAACACCTGCAAACACAAACAAGGATGAAGGAACTTGGATAGGTTACCAATGCAGTGTCGGCCTAAGTTTCTCCAGTGCCAAAGTCAGAGATTTGCTTCTTAGCAGAAATAATCTCATACCTTTGGAGAGCTGTGTAGTTTCATTTTATAGAGTTGGAATGGCGCATGGACATGGATTTCCTCCCAGATTTCCAATTTGGGCTGAGATTATGGCGCTTGATTGTCAATTGGATTCTCGGTGTTGGATTCTCAATGCGGACCTCGGGGTAGTTATTGACCTTCTTTATTTGGCAAAGTCAAAGCGTTATCGTGGGCTGATCTCTATCTGTATTTTCGGGTTATTTGCATGGGCCGCAGGTCAGCTTTACCAACCTGAGTAGTTGTTCGGAGCTGACGTGATGTGTCTAGCTGATGAAGTATGATGACTTACCTATTAATACCCAAGTGTTTAATGATGTTTAATGGTTTTGTAAGTGTATAATGATACTTATTATAACATTTCTTAAAGTTTATAACATTTCTTAAAGTTTAATTTAAAAATTCCAAAATTTTCTTAGTGTTTTTATAACTTTCGTAGGCGATAGCGTATATCATGAGGGTATCGGTTTCCACAACCATCATAGATGGTTGTCTTGTATATGAAATGGTTCTTAGGGGTGTATTATTGTCTATTCTATTATATCCTGAAGTTTCATAAAAAATCTAATGTTTCCCAAAAGTTTCCATTGTTTCCTTAATTTTTCCATGGTTTCCAATACGTATCCACCGAAACCTCGATAAGTTTCTATTTCCGATGGGACCGAAACCTAGGCCAAAACCAAAACTTTAAACCTTGGTTTTGACATTATTTTCTACAAAGTTCAACCTTTCCCTATATTACCGCACATCATTTTCTCTGTGAATTATGTTCTGTGATCTCTATTCTTGAGTGCCATTACAACTTTAACAGAATTTTCTAGGGTTCCCTTTCTATAGAAATCACCTCTCTCTAAAACCATGTTTTCTTCCTCCTAAGGTTTATTTCCCTATTTTGTGGCAATCTTCTCCCTCAAACTCCTCTTTAATCCCACTCCATTCTACTAAGTTTTTGACTAAAGAAACATAATCGGTTTTAGGATATTCTATTACAAGTAACACTGCAAACTGTTCTTTTAAATATACTTTTTTGGATGAAATACCATGAGATTTTGCATGAAGATCCCTTATGGATCTATTTAACTACATGTAAAATTTCAGAATTTTCTGATGCATACGAAGGGGTATTTTGGTCATTTCACCAATCTGCCTAGATATTCAGAAACTTAAACAGTCCTCTTTTCTCCTAATTTTCTCCTTCTTATCCTCTTCTATTGCTTCTAATTTCTCCTTCTTCTTCTTTTTTTCTTTTTTCTTTTTTTGATAATTTGACTCCCTCTCCTTTTCCCCTAATTCTCTTCTAATTTTGAAGTTATTTGGGCTTCTCTTAAACTGGTTCTATATATTTCTGCCCTGGCTTCCACACCACTATTTTGAGCCCATAACTGCAAGATAATACAGCCCATAAGCTGCCCTACATCAGTTTTTGTATCAGTGCTTACCATCATGCATCATTTTTGGTATAAGAGTTTATCATCCAGCATCAGGCATGCTTGTTGCATGGGGTCACATGGGGTGTTTAGATAGAAAGAAATCTAATAATTTTTTAGGCAAAAGCAAAGACTGTAAGGAAGTGGCTGAATCTATCCTTAGAGAGGTGGGATTGTGGGAAGGTGGCTCCTTGTCACTAAGGAATTCAAAGACCTCTCAAATTCATTGTTCTTGAGGGATTGGGTGACTTCTATCTCTCTAATTACTCCCAGGGTGAAAAGGCATGTTTTGCAGTGGAAGCCTCTACTAGAAGGAGTTTTAAAGCTTAATTTTGATGGCTCATCCAAAGGTAGTCCGGGTCCAAGGGGTTTTGAAAGTGTGGTAAGGGATGATAGTAGCATTTGATTCGAGCTTTGTGTGGCCCTTTCGGGATTTGTGATTCCACCAAGGCCGAAGTTCTTGGGCTCCTTATGGGTCTTCGTGAGTTGAAGAAAATGGGTGCTTGGGTTGTATGGTGGAAGGGGATTTGGCAACAATGATTGGATGGGGCTTGGGCAAGGAAGATGGTTCATGGGAACTACTCCATTATATATATGAAATTGGGGAGCTACCAGGTCTGCTGGGTTTCTCTCTTGTTCATATTCCAAGAGAACAAAGTACCTTGGCTGATAAATTGGCCAGTTGGGGGTTGGGTTGTCGTCCATGTTTATTGGTTGTGACATTCCGGAGAACTGTTTGTAGTTGGTCCTTGATGTTGTTGTACTAGTAGTTTTGTTTCCTTTTTCATCAATAAAATGTTGTTCATTATCCAAAAAAATACTAAGGTACAACTTACAGGCAGTACAAGCAAGAATGAAATTTCAAGCAGACAAGAGGTGTTCAAAATGGTCCTCAATGTTGGAGATATGGTCTATCTAAGGTTGCACTCATATCGGAAGTCACCTATTGCTTTAAGACTACCAAGCTAGCACCTCATTTTTCTGGCCCTTACTGAGTGAGAAAAGATTGGGACTGTTGCATACAAATTGGAGTTACCAGACAACAATTCTTCATCCAGTTATTCATGTGTCTTGCTTGAAGATAAAGCTTGGGAACTCCACTATAATTTCCACAACACTGCCTACATATTGTACCATGGGGCTGGAAACTATCTTTCTTAGGCCATCATGTTGATCAAGGGGGCCATCTTCCTTTTGAGGACGCAATGTGGAAGTTGTGGCCTAAGATCCAAGAAAATTTCAAGATTTTTAACCTTGAGAACAAGGTCGATCTTATGACAAGTGGAATGTAACAACCTCTTTGTTAAGAGAATCCAAGTTAGAAAAATATTCAAACAAGCATCTTTGACGAGGACATCAGCCCCACATGATGGAGCTTGGTGGATTTATCAAAGGAAGAGGAGATCCAAGCCAGCCTTATGGATCGAGTAGAGGTGTTGGAGATGTTTAGTTATTTTTATTTTTATTTTTATGTCTTGGAATGTAATTAAGAGTTGAGGTTTTTAGGTAGAATTAAAGTTTTATAGGGAGTTGTTTTAAATTTTACAAGTCATATTTGGATATGGATTAGGGTTGATCGTGGGTTATATAAACCCAAATAGATACAATATTATTTACTTTGGAAATTAATGGATAATTGTTTGTTTTGCTTTCAACGAGTTGTTGCAAGTTCTTTCCAAGGTTTTTTGCCTGGAAGCTTGACTTGGATAGGATCTTTCCAAGAGTGGGGTAGGGTTTTCTCCACAACAGGTATTTCTCTTTATCTTCCATTCTTCTTCTTCTTATTCTCTTCTTCTTTTCTTTTTCAATCCTCTTGTTGTCCCTACAATCAACAACAATCAACCATCAGCCTATGATTTAACCCCTAAATCCCCTTTAATAAATTGTTGTCTACCCTAAACTGAACCTATCTAAACCTTAGCCTGATCCTGTCCTGAACCCATCAGCCTTTAAATCTATATTTTATACCCTGTCGTTCAGCCCTATACCTGATCCCTCTAGAACCTGCGAACTAAAACCAATAAACCCGTAATAGCACCTATCTATACTCCCCGGACAGATTCTGTATCAGTCCTTGTTCACCCATTATTGACATTCTTCCACCTTACCCAACAGCCCCTGTTAAGCCTTGATCTTTACTTTGTTTTTTAAAATTAAAATTATTTGGTTTTTATTACATTGATTGTTTGCTGAATTCTTAAAATCTGAGGTAGTTAATTTATTTGCATTAAATCAGATTTTGTTTTAAGTCTTTAGTTGGTCCAATTTATCATTCTAGAGTCACTCTATTATTTGAGATCTTAATTGGACTTGAACTGTGTTCGGTTTTGAGAGTAGGAATCTGGTTTATTTCTTCTCATTGCTTTACATAATTGCCTAAATCTCTGAATGTTAATGAATGCACCTACATACTGCATCAATCTTGACATTAAGAAATATTTTTTCTTTAGTTTCCCCTAGATATTTTGCTTCTAATAAAGTTGTAAACAAGTCGGGAAGTAATTTCTTATACAAGGATGTAATTTAATCTTTGGAAATCAATTAATGAATCAAATATTCCCATGTTTCAATTCAGGGGTGTAGGAGGTGACAACTCTATCAAATGAGTTCAGAGGTATGACCTCCCTCGAATGAAATTATTCTTCCCTAATTCCTCTAATCTTCTCCTCATTTAAATGCCAAAACCCATGTAACAGAACATGACTCTTACAAACCTCTCTTGCTTGTTGAGGAGCAATGGAAACCAAAACCAGGCCCCCGCCCCCCCGCCCAAAAAAAAGAATAAAAAATAAAAAAACAGGAACCCACGACACAGGTTTCAATCGACTTCATCAAGAAACACCAATTTATGATCAAACCCACAAAAGGAAACGGTATATGCACTAGCATGATAAACCAACCATCGAAGTCAAAAAGAAAAAACAAAAATTTATGAATAAGCTATCACCCAAATCGATTAAGTATCCAAATTTTCAATAAAATCAAGGAAATCCCTCTTTAAATTCGTGAAAGAGAGAGAGAGAGAGAGAGAGAGAGAGAGAGAGAGAGAGAGAGAGAGTTCTTTAAAAAATAAAATTAACCCAAAACGAAGCCCAAAAAAGAC
>JAOXJP010119159.1:0-13900 GCA_025762735.1 Platanus orientalis | reverse complement strand
CTGCAGCACACAGGGATCTTATTGAGGATTTATCCAGCATTGTACGTATTTGTTTTTTCGATCACTCATTTCTTCTTCTTCTACTATTGGTTTTATTAATTTTTTGGGAGATTGAAGATGGGTATTGGTTATGGATGCAGAAATTCAGGACCGATACTTTGAAACTAAACGCAATCCAGCAGGTCTTTTTCTTCGTTCTAATAATTCTTAGTTGATATAGTTTTAATTTAATGGTTGCTTTTCTTCTTTTTTTTTTCAATTTCTTATGTTTGGTGAAATTGGTTCTGCTTTGTGATTCAGGAAACAGGCGAAGGCTTGAAAGAACCGACTCAGGTTGTGTACAAAGATGAGGAATTTAATTCTGTAGTTAGTGGGAATTCTTTTGATGGGGATTTTGAGCTCAAGGACACTGGAGGTGACAGTTCTTTGGAAAGAAATGGTTGGTGTCATTATATTGCTTATGGTTATTGTTGCTGTCTTATTTGTTGGGGTGTTGAGTATTTCTGATATGCCCACCACTCTATTTTTCCCTTGGTTCAAAGTTTCAGGAACCGATCTGGGTCACAGGAAAGAGAATCAGAGGAGTCAACGGGAAAGAGTTTCACCCCCTTCTGGAGGAAAAGTATGATCTTGGTGAATTTGAATTTAATTTTTGTAATGACCTAGTTCCATAATCATTACATTTGTAGTAGATTTGCATTATTTAAAGGAGGTTAATTGAAGAACTGGAATGTTGAAAGGGTAGTTTTGTTCAATTTTGGATCAAGGGAAAGCTATATTATAATTTTGATAGAGGCAACACTTTATGATAGGATAATTTGATTGTTTAGTGGAATTTACTTTTATAGTTGACATTGGTGGGGATGCACCTTATAACAATATGAAGGAGATGGGTTTTTGTAAAGAAACCCATTAATTTATCTAATACTTCCAGTACCCTAAGTTTATATGGCTATTTGAGAAGGTAATCATCTCTTGGCATAAATTTCTCTGTATTTTTTTCCATTCTCAACATGTTGAACAAGTCATTACCAAAAAAAAAAAAAAAAAAATGTTGAACAAGTCAAATGGCCATTCTATTGCTACGTATGCTGATGGACTCAACATTGCTATTTGAGATGAAAGATGTAAGTATTCATCAGAGGAGTGGAGGAAGCTTAAAAATTAAATCTTAAAGCAGAGTATAAGTTACAACATGGTAATATTGGTAAAATTAAAGATCCAAAAAAGCCTCACTGAGTCAGACGTTTGTAGATTACTTGTTAATTGACAAACTCATACTAAACCCATGTGAACATAATTGAATTAGCTTTTGCTTGCTTTTAGTGTGGTGAGAGAGGAAAACACTCTTTTTAAGTGTCTTTTACGCTGAGGAATCTAGAGGATCTGACTGCCATAGAAAATAAAAATGAAAAAGGGCAGGTTGAGGAGACTGATGAGGAACAAGTGGTAGAAATGAAGACTTTAAAAGTGAAAACATGATGGTTTGATGAACAATGGGTACCTCTCATGTAGAGATTCTGAATGGCTATAAAAGAATTTCTGACAAAGATTTCTAATGTCATGATTGATTGGGTGTTGGCTTTGGGAATGTGGAGCAGCAAAAGCTGTAATGTTATATGTTATCTCAACCATATCAAATGACATAGACACAGAAGGGTAGGAGTTACTATTTAACTTCTTGTGCTGATGCAGATCAAATACTATGGGGTTACTATTGCATGATTGGAAGACAAACTTATGATGGAGTTCACAACATTTACATCTATTGGTAGGATGTGAAGAAACTAAGTCTACTGTTGCTTATGAAGGAAGCAAGGAGAGGGAGCTGAAGCAATGGGACGATGATAAACTTTCACTAAAGTCTCCATACAAGTATTAAAGTTCATGAGTCACCTATCAATGAAGAACTTGAATTGGATTTTACTGCCTCAATTTTTATTTTATCAATGACCAAATTAAAGCAGTCAACAATTCTATAACATCAATGTCAGTAGCTCAAGCTTGTGTATAAATGAGTGCCTGTGACAATGGAGCATAAGTTGTCGGAGACTCGGAGTTGAGTGGGAGGAGATGATATAGGGGCTTCTAGGAAACACAGACTTGTTTTGGTGAAGGTTGAGGGGGTTACGAAGCCCCAGGAGATTATTGATGCTTTGTTTAGTAATGGTTGTGAAGGTGTGGGAGGAAGCTAGGGATGCCGTGAAATGGACAACTTCAATCCCTGTGCCTGTCAGGGTATTTTTTAGGATGATACTATAGCTCTTCAAATTTTAAGGGTTAGCTAGCCAAATTTGATAACTACAATATCATTAAAGGTGACAAAAAGTAAATAGGATAAGAGGTGAAAATAAAAGAGACTTTAAAACCTTTGCTACCCCTGTTGTTTTTTGACTAAGAACTCAAAAATCGTTGGCCACTTGTCTAAAATCCCCCAAAGAGGATATGAAGAATTGAAATTCTTCTTTAGATTAATCACAACAAACATCTATGAAGAAAGTGGTTGCTCAGTACCATTTTTTTCCTTGGAAAATCTGACCAGTGGTTGGTGTTAAATTAGTAAGAGATTCTGGCTGTATTTCTTTTTGGGTCTAAAAAGTGGGAAAAACAGATGATGGATTTGCGATCTTTGATGTGGTTTGTAGGGTTTGAGTGTGGAAACTTGTCAATGTAGATGGAAAATTTTGGTTAAAATGACTATTGCCATATTCTTTGGGGGTGTTCCTGCCATTTTCTTTACATTCTCTCTGAATGAACAAATCCAGTGATTGTTGCAGTCGCTGTATTAATTTTGTTTGGTTTTGGAAGCAGGGTCAGTCCACACAATCAACTGTTAGACGAGATATGCATTCCCAGACTCTAAGAGTAGCCGATGAGAAGGTAAAAGAGATGAAAGATCTGGTTATTAGGGCCAAGGCGTACTTGAACTTTGCACCACCAAACAGCAACTCTCATTTGGTGAAAGAGCTGAAAGTGCAGATAAAAGAGGTAGAACGAGCCGTGGGTGAAGTCACCAAGGATTCAGATTTGTCTAGGAGGTAAAACAATTTACTAGTTTTCCTATATATATATATATATATATATATATATATATATATATATATATATATATATATAATGCTTCTACTTCCAATCTAAGACCTGAAAACTGTGTAGAGCTTTGCAGAGGAAGAGATCCATGGAGACTTCCTTATCCAAAGCCAGCCGCATTTACCCTGACTGCTCTGCCATGGCGACAAAACTCCGTGCTATGACCTATAATACAGAAGAACTGGTCCAGACACAGAAGAATCAGGCAACATATCTAGTTCAGCTTGCTGCAAGGACTACTCCGAAGGGTCTTCACTGCCTCTCCATGCGGCTCACTGCTGATTTCTTTGCCCTGCAGCCTGAGAAGCGGGAGCTCCCTAACCGACACAAATTGCATGACCCAGATCTCTATCACTATGCTGTCTTCTCTGACAATGTTCTTGCATGTGCAGTGGTTGTTAACTCCTCCATATTGTCATCTACGGTAAACCTACCTGCTCTTTTCTGCTACTTTGTTATGAAGTATGGTGTTGATCATTGATTTTCTTTATAATTGTCTTTGCTCTGGCTTTGGCTGTTTTCAAGCTGGCTTCCTAACAAAGAAACAAGAAATAGAAAGGCTGAAAGTATTGGCACAGAAGCCTAAAGTGTGCTTTCAGTTGCCTGTCATTTTCTAGCCAGACAAGCCTAAGGTTTGTTTGCAGGCAGTTATGACAGGATAACTTGCCATGGTTCAGTTTAGGTCACAAATCTCATCAATACAGGATACCATTAGTGAAAGAGGATTAATCCTGCATGATCCATTTGCAGGAACCAGAGAAAATTGTTTTTCATGTGGTGACTGATGCCCTCAATCTCCCAGCGATAACAATGTGGTTCTTGTTAGACCCTCCTGGTCAAGCCACTATTGAGATTCAGAGCATGGACAATTTTGAATGGCTGTCCTCCAAGTACAATTCAACATTGAAGAAGCAATCCTCACAGGATCCGAGATACACTTCAGCACTGAACCACCTTCGTTTCTATCTTCCAGAGGTCTTCCCTGAGCTGAACAAGATTGTGCTTCTGGACCATGATGTGGTGGTGCAGAGGGATTTGAGGGGATTGTGGAATGTTGATATGAAAGGGAAAGTAAATGGTGCAGTGGAGACTTGTCGGAGAGATGAGCCATCATTTCGTCGGATGGATAAGTTTATTAACTTTTCAGACCCTACCATAGCAAAGAGGTTTGATGTCAATGCATGCACATGGGCGTTTGGTATGAATGTGTTTGATCTGCGAGAGTGGAAGAGACGAGATTTGACAGCTGTCTACCATAAATACTTACAATTGGTAAGGGAAATCATCCTTGTATTTTTCTGTCAATATATTGCATACCAAAGCTCATGTATCAAAATATCTCTCATTGTTTTAATGTGCACATTCTTTTCTTTCTTAACCTAGAAGGTTTTGCATTTCTTTGGAAGGTTGGTTTGGCATTTTTTTTCAAGTCCATTGTTTCTGCAAAAATAACAGATGAGCTGTTGTTTTTCCTAAAGTTTGGAATTTCCCTCCCCCACATATCTAGACTGAAATCAGTTCAGCCCTTTGAGTTAAAATTATTCTAGCACCTTTACCTGCTGAAGTGAAACTCTTAAATGTTTTCTTACTTTGCAATGTTGTAGATGGTTTACATATATATATATATTTTCTGTACAGCAAAGAATATTTTCTTTTTTTGGGCTGTTAGCACCCAAATTTTGACTCGGGTTTAGACATAAAATTCAGGCGTTACCCTGCAAAATACACGTAATTAACTCATCTTAAAGGCACACATCCCTATGGATCCTTATAGCATATATGTTACGAGAAGTCACCCTGAAAAGGTGGGTGGTTGAGGTGCCTAACACATTCTCCAACTGCAACAAAACAACTTACCCTACTCTCTAACGAACCAGAATAGTATTAGGAGTTCACAGACTAGACCTTTAGGTCTAGACTTCCTTTTCCTGAGAAACGAAGCTAATGTCCAACTCCATCGGTAAACTTGAGTTGTTGGCGATTCCCAAAGACCCTGGCATTGGCCAGCTACATGACTAGACTTCACCCTATTAGAATCGTTTTGCCTCCTTCTTCACAGAAGAAATGTGATGTAATCAAATCAACAAACAAAACAAAGAAAGAAATCATGCACAACACAATATTTACGTGGAAAACCCCAATTTGGGGAAAAAACACAAAGCTGCAGAGAAAACTTTCACTATCAGGAAGAAAACTCGTCCAAAGATAACAACAATAACAACAAATAGCCTTATCCCAACTATTTGGGGTTGGTTACATGAATCCTATTCTGCTATTCCGCTTTGTTTAAAGCCATATCTGCCGTTAAAAAACTCATCCAAAGACGATTTACAATTTTCAGAACCTCTCTTACTCTGCACGTAACCCTAGAACGAGACATATAAATACCTCAAAACCTTAATACATATGCGGATACAGTTTGGATCTGATTTGGTATATAAAAACAGGTCACCCGAAAATTTCCATATTCAGGTTTTTCTTCGGGTTGTATCCGGGTTAGATTTCGGGTTGAAATCCTGATGTTAACCTAACAAATCAAACTTCACACATTACACACCCATCTCTCCCCCTTCTAAACCATCTTCTCCTAGAGAAACCAGGGAGGGGAGGGGGACACAAGGAACCCTCAACGGCGAAGTAGGGGCAGGAGCCGGGACACAGTCAAGGGGAGGGTGGAGGTGCGAGCCTCCTCCCCTTTTTCCCTATGCCCACATCGGCCGTGTTAAGAATCCATATTTTCTTTCCTCTCCATTTTTTTCATAAAGAATGAGTCTCTTGTTTCCTGAAATAAGTATTTGAATTCTACGTAGAAATAATTGCTTTGATCATTACTATTTGAAGTCAAAGTTAAGTTTTACTTGCTTAAGAATGTTGGTATAGGTGGAGTGCTCTCCTCTTAAATGAGCATGTATCCCTGCTTAGGAGATCTCATTGACCAAATGGGATCATCCCACTATCCAAGCTATCACAATAACATAGATTGGAAAGAAATCTCACAGATTGAATGGTTCATTCATTTGATTGTATTGGCTTTTGATCTAGAGGATCTTCTTGGTGAAACATATGAATTGTTGTGGCACAGTTCCCTACATGTGTGCACTTATGGTTTGCCAAGTCTCTGAGTTGACTCCACTCCAAAGCTTAGCAAGTCAAATCATGCTATTGACTCTGAACTATACTTGACTCAGCCGAGTCAAGTTGCTGATTTGGTTAACTCCTTTGACTCAGGCTGATTCATGTGACTCAGTTGAGTCTTGTCAATTTTGTTTATACACGAAAATAAAGAAATATGAACCTTAAGAACATGGACCTTAAGACAAATTGTAATACAATAAGAAGCCCTAATGTTTTTTGGACTTGGGGTTTCTTTCTTGAAGTCTCCAACAAGTGAGTTCTCAAATACATTCAGAACCCTATATGAGGGAAAGAAAAAGAACTTGGAAGAAAGAAGACTGAAGTGATAAGAAGAATAAACTTTGAACTTTTAATTGTAGTTTTTACTCATAAGTGCAAACCTTGGAGATTTGGATTGTATTTTGTTTTTGTTTTGAAAAGATGTACTTTAGTTTTTCAGTGTATTAATACTAATAGTAGTGTTTTTATTATTTTTTTTTATGAATGATGATGTATTAAAAGAAAATAAAGAAGACAATACAACGACCGAGCTGGTCGAAGAGCAAGAAATATACAAAAGGAAACAAAATTAAACACTTTGCATTATAGAATATACAAGAAATCTAGTCCCTTGAGAAATCATTAATGGAGAGACCTTCAAAATCCCTTAAAACCATAACCCATCAAGCTACCTTGAAGGAGATTGATCTAGATGAGCCTTCAAATATTCTTCTATTGAGTTATTTTCATATGCCCCGGTAAATACCATGAAGGAGACCAGCCCAGTATTTCTTGCATCTTGGATGAGAGTAAGGGATGTGCCATTGCCAAATAAGGTTAACTGAGCTACATGGCATAACCCAATCTAAAGATAAGAGTAGAGAGCAAGGGATCCCAAATGTGCTGAGAATAGGGGCGATGAATCAAAATATGATCGCCTAACTCCCCTTCATGCAAAGGACACAAGTGTAAGGGGAAAGCATCATGTAAGGGCGCCTCTTCTGAAGGTTGTCCATGGTGTTCATCTTGCAAAAAGAAACAACCCAGATGAATGCTTGAACTCAGGGTGGGGAAAGGCGATTCCATACATGTTTGACAGGATAAGAAGGTAAGGGAGAGGTGGAGGGGGATGAAAGGAAATGAAAGAAGGATTTAGTTGAAAAGAGACCAGATGGATCAATGGACCACTTATATCTATCGGGAATAGAGGGAGAGGCGAAAATGTTGAAGAGAGTCATAGAGGGATAATATGAGAAGCAACTTTGAATCAAGAAGGTCTCTTGAAAATACCAAGTTTTTGGAGAGACCGTTGGAAGAATTGGAAAGAATCTCGAAGATGGAGGCGTTATTATGGAAGGCAATACGAAATATTCTAGGGAAGAGAGATGAAAGTGAAGACTCACCAATCCTAAAAGCCAATACGAGATCCATTACCGACAACAAGAGATAGGTGAGGGTAACGGAAGGGCTGGATGGAAATAATATGTTTTCAAATGACTAAAGCTCTTGAGTTGGCTATTGGATTGTAGTCCTAGTCATTACAATCTGAACCATACTTGCTAAGAATCCGAGAATGGCAAAGACTTCAATCTTCTAGAGTGAAGCACCAAATCCATTTTCCAATGAGAGATTTATTTTTTGAGAAAACATTTTCCATCCTAAGCCCCCTAGAGGATTTGGATTATATACCTCCCATCCAATTGAAGAGATGGTCTTTATTGTCTTACAGAAAATCTCTTTGGAGCTGCTCAATTTTTTTTGCCACCTTAACCAAGATGAAAAACACTGGCATATAATAGACAGGAAGATTGGAGAGAACTGCCTTGATGAGAGTAATTCTCCCTCCAAAGGAGATGTATGATTTTATTCAAGAAGCTAATCTTTTATCAATTTTTTCAATCACCGGATCCCAAAATCTCCCAAAATGTGGGTGTCCCCCAAGAGAAGGTCAAGGTATTATAGGGATCATTCTTCAACTCTACAATTCATAGTATTAGCTAAGGACATGAGAGGATCACTCATGTTGATGCCAACAATGCAAGATTTTCCCTACTTGACTTTGAACTCTGATATTATTTCAAATACTTGGATTATGTGTTACAAATTCATGATGTTGGAAGAGAAAAGTTTGACAAACACAATGGTATCATCTACAAAATGAAGGTGGGAGATTGTAAGATCCGAGGCAGCTATCTTGAAGCCTTCTACAAGATGTGCTTGAATGACATGAGAAAGTAAAGCACTAAGAAAGTCAGCCACCAAGGAAAAAAGAAAAGGCAATGGCGGATTTCCATGTTTGAGACTTCTGGATGCACAGAAGAATCTTTTGGATGTGTCATTGATAAAGATGGAAAACCAAGGGAATTTCACGCATTCCATCATCCAGTTTGTCCATTTTGCACCAAAGCCTTTCTTGGAGAGCACCCATTCTAAAAAGTCCCAATCAACTTTATTAAAAGCTTTCCTGAGATCAATTTTGTATACAAGGCTAGGGGCACCATATTTCATTCAAGAGTCAACACATTCGTTGGCCATTAAGATTCCATCGATAATTTTCCTACCTTTTATAAAGGCACTCTAGGAGGGAGTGACAATATCGTGTATTATGGTCTTGAGTCTACAAAAGAGGACTTTTGCAATGATTTTATAGAGACTCCCCCACAAGACTAAAGGGCCTGTAATCAGTTAGGAGGGAAGCACCATTGAATTTTGAAATGAGAGTGATAATGTGTGAGTTGCACCATTGTGGAAGGTTCCTCTCTCATAAACTTTAAGGCGTTCAGTAGACCAACTTTGATTGTTTCCTAGCAAGTTTGGTAAAAGGACATGGAGAAGCCATCCGGGCTAGGGGATTTGTCTTTGTCCATTTTAAAAACAGATCGTTTTATTTCTTCCTTAGTGAAAGGCCCTTCTGGGGATAGACGTGCATCAAAGAGGTTTTCAATTCTCAAGTGGAGTACCTCATCCTTGGAGAATATGGCCTTTCATAGAAAAGAGAAGTGGCATTGACAATTTTGTTGAATTCCGTGATCTCATTTCCATCTATTAGGAGTTTGGCAATGAGATTTTTCCGCTTTCTCCCACTAGCCACTTTATGAAAGAATCATGTATTATCGCCCCCTTCCTTAATCCATTTATACTTGGCCTTTTGCTTCTAATAAACTTCTTTGTACCAGAGTAAAGATTCCAATTCAGACATAAGAGATGGTCTTAAAGCTTGCAAATTCACAGGGAGGCCAATATCATCTGAATATTGCTTCTCAAGTCTTGTAATCTCATCAAGGATTTTATCTTTGTTAGTGGCAAGATTCTCAAATGTTTCTTATTCCATGTGAGGAGTTTCTGTTTTATAAATTGGACCATTTAACAGAATTTAAATCCTTGTCTACCTGAAGCCAACCACTCCTTCCACCATGTGTCCATGTTTTAAATTGAGGGTGGTTTTACTTTGATTTAGACTTTAAAGTTCAAAATTTAGTTATGTCTACCTTGATATGGTATTATAGACTATTAGGAGTTTGGGTAATTTATTTTGGTTTTTAAGGTTATGATAGTAGAAAATGCTCATACTAATCCAAAATACTATTTCTACCAAAAAAAAAAAAAAAAATCCAAAATACTATAATGTAATTTCTTAAAATATATATTTTTGAATATTTAATGTTTTGTAAAAATAAAAATAAAAAATTTCATGACTCTCTAAGTTGACTAGTGAGTAGTGACTCCTAGGTCGAGTTGACTCTTGAGCTATTCGAGTTGAGTAAAAACTCCAAGTCATCGAACCTTTTGTGCAATAGATGTGCACGGGAGAGGTTGGATTGAAAAGAAAGAGAAAACCCAGTAACAACTTACAACCCTCTTAAAATCCTCTCATCTTTGTGTAAGTATACCCAACCCAGGGTACTTATTTTGGTTAAAATGTTGTCCACATTCTTTTATATTTTCTGAAAGTAATTACAGGTTTGCTCTATGTAATTCCAATTTTAGTTTGTTACTTGTCATTTCAAGTGTTCATCTGCACACTAGGGATGCAACTTGGGTTGGGCTAACCCAAACCCAATCTGACCCAATTCATACTTGAGCTGGGTCGGATTGGGATTTCCGTACATTGGCTTGGACTTGGGCTGGGACATGATAACCTGAACTGGTTGGGTTCATGCCGGTGGTCCTGAAAACCTGACCCAACCTGATCCCGATCCCTACACACAGACACACATATATATAAGGTATATAATATGTTATAGAATATAAAATTAGCTTCTCACTCAGTGTTCAACCACGTGTAGTCATCTGAACTCCACTCACCAGCGATTCCCAACAAGGACCACCAGAAAACCTGCAATTAGCGAATATTGATCCCGTAAGTTGTGCCTGTCCTGTGAGCTGTGTTGATGACGCTTCTCAGTCAATGGTGAAATCCCCACTTGTTTGTCTGTCGATTCCTTTATTTTTTGCAATTTCATCATCTTATTGGTCACTGACAATCTCATAACTGCTGAGAAAAGCTTCATTTACTCTTTACCACCATCCTCGCTATTGTCTCCATTTGGATCATAGGCTACCAAAAACCCATATTAAACTGTTGACAGAACCTGCTGCCATTGTCACATTGCTGTCTAAGTCACTGTCCATCTCCGGCAACTTCATTACCTTTTTCTTACGATGCAACCTGACCCAACCCAACCCAACCTTGACCAAAATCAAGTTGTCTCTCTGGGTTGAGTTTTTAAGATCTGGGGTGGGGGAGATTAGGCTGGAGGTCAGGATGGGTTGGGTTTAGGCCAAGGGTTCCATACACAGGGTTGGGCTAGGGTTGACGTCATTTTGACCGAACCCGGCCAAATTGCACCCCTAATGTACGTGAATAAATACTTTCTCATATTCTAATATGAATATGATATAGGGAGGTTCCTGATTAATGATTTCCTCTTGAGTTTTTGTGCATTCAGATTTCTATGCCTGACTTTAAATTCATGACACATATATACTTAATGATTTGTGTATTAGTGGACAGCTGGACATTGGAGTTGGAAGTTTTTCATATTACATATGGTGGATGGTGTATGACATGTGCATGCGTACAATAATACATTATCTTTTGATTCATTTCATTGCATCTATAGGTCTATTTTGTGCATTCAGGGATGCACACATCATGCATATGCATGTCTGGGTTCTAATGCTCATTTTGTCACTATGGGGTGATGGGGTTGCAGGGCAACAAGAGACAGTTGTGGAAGGCCGGGAGTTTGCCTTTGGGTCTGGTGACTTTCTACAACAGAACAGTGGCTTTGGATTGGAGATGGCACGTACTTGGGCTTGGCTATGACTCAGGTGTGGGGAGGAGTGAGATTGAACAGGCGGCAGTAATCCACTATGATGGAAACATGAAGCCGTGGTTGGAGATTGGGATTGGGAAGTACAAGGGCTACTGGAACAAATATGTCAATTATGATCACCCTTATTTGCAACAGTGCAACATCCACGAGTAATTGTGAAGTAACATTGTGGGTGGTGCAGGTTACTCTCTTCCCCCACATCTGTAGCTTCATGCTCCGGTAATTCAGATTTTTACTTGATTCTTTTCCCCTGTTAATGCTCTTTCATGTAAATTTAACGTCATTTCATTTCTTTTTCATTTTTTGGGGCCATAATCTTTTAGAGCTGAGTCAATTTAAGTTAATAAATTGCGAATAAGAACATTAGTCACTCTTTTTTTTTTCTTTTTTTTTAATTGCTGTACATGTTCAATGTACAAAAAGTAATTTGGATATCCTACAGTTTCTAACATCTTATTCTTGTTTGAAGGAGCAAATTGGCTTGCATTTGTTATGGATTTATTTTTGCTTCTCTCTTATGGAATCTGTTAATTTGCCCCCTTTTCATCTTATGTTTTCCTGGGAAAACAGGTTCAGATAAGTCCATCACTTTCTGATCCTGATTGCACGTCTATCTTATGGCTCAGACGATAGCTGAACTTCGCAGCAGGTGATAGCAATTCTTTTTCTGCAGGCTGTATCGATTGGACTCTCTTATTCTGATGATTCAGGATGCCATTGAACACCAACAAATAGTTTGCACAAGTGATGATCCTGTCGGAGATAATACCGTATAGGATATCAATTATAATGCAACTAGACATTGATGAGCTGCGAAGCCTGGGAACATTGTGGGTGTGTTTGGTTGTGACTGTAACTCCAATCGAGTAGTGTTTGTGATGCAAGGACAGCTAGGGTTGTCCTTGGGACAAAGCCGTTGGATCGGAAATTAGACCTTGGGGATTGATAGGACAAGACTGGAAGTTGCAGTCAGGATTGCATCTGCTGTACAAAAGCATTTGATTAAATTTTCATCTTGTTATACAGTGGCTACAATCCTGGCTATAGTACCTCAGTTTATCCTATTAATACCCAAGCCTGCGTTTGGATTTAGTGAATTGAATTATGAAGAATTCAAAAGCATAAACAAATTTCAATGGATTTTGAAATCCGTTGTTTGGATGCCCAATTGGTGGAAGGGATTAGAACCGTTAAGTTTCTGTAGAAGAGAGGAGGTTACAGCCATTACCATTAGGACTGTAATCACTATTATCACGGCTGCCACCACCACATCTACTTCCCTTGGACTACACCTGATTGAAGATGATGCTCCTACATCCATGATTCAGACCCTTTATAATTTAAGTCAGGTAGAGGTAGTGATGGCATTAGAAATAAGAAGATGAAGAAGAAGAAGATCTAGTTGAAGAAAAAGTCGAAGAAGATGAAGCTATGCATGGAATTGGGTTACCTGTAGATGGAAGTCGAAGGAGGCTGTGCCCAGTGCCAAGATAGTCCTGTCTAACTTGAAGAGGACAAAGAACACAGCATTTCTTGGATTTTCTTTACTTCTTGCAATGTGGATTTGGAAATAACAGCTCATACCTAATTATTTCAATTCGGCCTTCAAATCCACGATTTAATTCTCCACATATTTTCATCAAATAATTTTCTTTTTTAGTAAACGAGGAACCAAATGATAGGTGTCCAATTCCATTTCTGTAAATCCAAACGGGGCAACGGTTTTAACTGAGGAAGGACAACCTTGACTGCTCTCCTCAGGGCACAGTACCTAGAACCAGCTGTATCCCATCAATCAAAATCAATTGGGACTGTTCACAAGTAAAATTACTGATAAATTTGTAGTTTGCAACATGGTGGATAAATTGATGGGACTCCACGATGGAGATGAAAAGATACTATCTTGTGAATCTTGATGTGGGACACGAAGCTACCAATATTCAAGAGCCGAGTCTGAGTGTATTTAATTATTCCCGGCAAATGTTGTGATGAAAAACCTCTGTAGGCGTACCACAGATTGACACCTGATGCTTTTTAAATGCGGTCTCTTTTTGGTAGGGCTGTCAATTATCCGGCTAAGCATCCGAATCCGATTTGATTAAAGCAAATTCGGATGCTCATATATCCGACTCCGTTTAAAATCCGATTCGATTAAATATTATATATATATATATATATATATATATATATATATGCTAAATCCAACTAACCGGATATCCGAATATGTATCCAAAATCCGATTATGTAATCGAATTCGAATTTGAATCTGTTTGTTAAACATCCGATGCACATAAATTCGGATGCACATAAATTTAATCGGATCGGATATCGGATATACATATATCCGATCCGAATCT
>JAOXJP010119148.1:0-13900 GCA_025762735.1 Platanus orientalis | reverse complement strand
CTTTTCAATGCTGAAATGAGTGTTCTCAGCCCCCGACATGCATTATGCATAGATTCTGTGCTCACAGAAGCCAAGCCAGTAAAGGACTCTTTACGAGGGAGATTGTTTGGTCACTTCGAATTATATACATAGTAGCAATGAACCCTTGTTTTGAGTGATGTAATTAAAGGGAAGAAAATGATCTCTGATGAAAATGTCTGTAATGTGTATGGTGAATGATAAACTAACATGTGTTGTGTTTGGGGTTAAAAACTAGGGGTGGGCATGGGCATGGCCGGGCCAACCCTAACCTAGCCCTAAAATTGGTTTGAAAAAAGCCCAGTCCAAACTAGGCCTGACAAGGGCCTGAACCCAGCCCGAGGCCTGAACTTTTATTTAGGGCATGGGGCTTGGGTTTACCTCCGCCCAGACCGAGACCCAAACTTTTGATATATAATATATATGTATTATATATTATATATTAAGTATTTAAAAATTATCAATATTACATAGCTTCATTGATAAAAATGTTTTTTTATATAACAAGTATTAGGTTCAAGTCCTACTGAAATCAATATTTCTATTACACTAAAGCAAAGAGGTAACCCCCTCTACGTTTAGTATTCCTTTCTTCCTTTCATTTTAAAAGGTCATGTAGACCCCATTTTGCTCCTTATTTCAAGTTGTTTTGTAAAGAAGTTAGTTTATCTAGAATTTTTGAAATCTCACTTCAACCTTTCCAATGTAACTCATTAAAACTCTCAATATCTCCTAAATTTTCGTTCTATTCTTTGTTTAAATACACATCTCTTATGTAACGTTTCCTAATTGAAACAATATTAGGTATTTTGTCCCTTCTACAAGGATAGTCACGCCATTTACTCTATTTTTTTAATTCAATTTAAATTACCTTATATGTATACACACTCTTTTTTTTTTATACAATGTTGTCCCCGTCTCCTCTCCATCCCTACTCAGACTACATCATTCCATTGAACCAAAAAAATAAAAAAAAATTAAAGACTTATTTATTGGCGAAAACCAATAGGTATGCAATTCTCTTTCTTTCTTGATTTCATTTTCTACTTTTTTTTCTACTTCTTTTTGTTTGGACAAAAAAATCCTATAATCTCTATAATTTAAACGTACTAATCTCTTTCTAAATCTCTCTTAGCAAACCATCTCTCTAATATCTCTCATTTTTAATAGACATTCATTGAATAAAAATTTACACAATTGTTTAATTAGTTTTTTCATCGCCTTTTTTAACAATTGCCTATTATTTATTTTTATTTTTTTATGTGATGCCCGGGCTTGCATGTGTTCACTCGCTAGTATTTTTTAAAATAAATAATTCTTGGAATTTAAATATATAGTTTTCTATGTTTTTTAAAACTAGTAAAATTTTGTAGTTTAATTAGGCTGCCTTTGGCAACCACCTATAATGTAGTAATCATTTCATTTGAGATTCCTAAGGCTTTTGTAGCCACAATGGGATGGTTTGTAATGAACTCATTAAGCTTTGCACCAATTTGTGCTTGATAACCTCAATCATTTCATTTTATAGAAAAACCTAAGATGATTCATTACTAATTGTAGTTAACAAATCAGTACAATTTTGAATGAGTTCATTACAAACCATCACCTCACAGCTACAAATGCTTTGAGAAACTCAAATGAAATGAGTACATTATAGGTAGCTGCCAAACAGGCTATTAGTTTAAGCATTAGTTATTACATGATGGGTTTAGAGTTCAAACCTATATCTCAACATTAAAATTTTTAAAATTCTTGTGTCAGTCCAAAACCCGATCAATTAATTAGGGTCAGGCCCGGTCCTAAGTTTATTAGAAATTTACGAGTCCAAGCCCAAACTATAATTATAGGGTCGGGCTTGGGGCCTACCATGGCCCGGGCCATGCCTACCCCTAGTTGTCTCCTTTAAATCCCCACCAAAAGTTCCTTCGTAAGGAATTTATTTTATTGTATATTGCCTTTGGTATGAGATTTAAAGCCATGAGGTTTGTAGGGATTGATGCTAAGATTGAATTTATTAGAACTATCTTTCTTGCATGAGATAAAAATTTGGACTTCCATCTTGCTAACTTAGGTTCCACTTTTTTGGAGCAGAAATTGATAACTGACATTTTTTTAATGATCCAAAAATAAATAAATGAGTGCCAAGATATTTATCTATCTTTCCCATTTTTTGAACTTCCATCATTAATATCTGTTCATCTCTTTTCTCTGGACTGATGTTTTTGCTGAAATGCATGTTGACTTTTCAAAAGTAATTTTCTAATCCAACTATTTCATATTTATCCAACATCTTTTTTATTTTATTTCTTGTAGTCCTGTTAGTTCTACCAAATAAAATATATCAACAAACATGAGATGAGAGAATGATGGCGTATACTTGTTTATGCGAAAACCTTTAAATTGATTACACATTTCCCACTTGGAAATGAGATGTGAAAATACCTCCACAAAGAAGAGATGGTGATAATGGGCAACCATATCTTATGCCCCTTGTTGTTCGAATAAACCCTTCTAGAGAGTCATTTAGAATGATAGAGAGTGTAGCAAAAACCCTTTTCAGTATCAAATCAACAACTGATTGACTAAATCCATATTGACACAAGGAAAACTTTAGAAAGCTCTATTCAATTCTATCATCTGCTTTGGACATATCTATCTAATTTCAGCACAAACGCTCCTTCTCTTTCTTTCATCCTCCTTATGGAAGGAAAAAGTTTGAATTGCACGAACCATAAAATCTTTAATAACAAGGTTGATACTAACACTACAGTGGAATCCATAGGTAACGACAAACAACTACAGGCAAGTGCTATATATCGGGTTCAAAGTCAAAACCTCTATTATAGAGAGGTGGTGCCACAACCACCTGGGCACTGGAACGTTGGCTAGATACTTGTTTGGAAGTGTTAAAACTATGTAATTCTTGAGATAAAAACCAAATATTAGCTTTGCTCTTGCTTCTTTAATGGGATAAACTTCAAATAGCACTGAATTACATAAATAACAAAGAATGGCCTGAGTTCCCTTGTTGACCCGCCCGAGTTGAAAGATTCTCATGAGTCTAACTGGGGTTGCAAATAGCACAAGGGGATCTGTGAGTGAAAACTAATAAAATGTTCCTATGCCAGGCTATATGTTATTCTCCCTATATAATGCACCATCAGGAGAGGATCTAGAGTTTATACTAATCTTATCTTTGCTGGAATTTTTAGGTCCCTAAGCATAGCCGAGACTCTTTTTTTTTATTTATATAAATTAAACAGAACTAAGACTGACTTTTGTGTTGTGAATAATTGGAGCTACTTTGTTCTTTTTGTTTTTTTATTTTATTTTATTTTATTATAAGGAAAGGGATATGTTTGAGATCGGATTGAATCAGTTTAGCAGTGCCTTTCAGAATCTTTACCTTTTTGTTTATAAATATAATATTTTGTTGATGAAGAACTCTATTCTTCAATAAATTTCTTATCTTATTGTATTTAAATATATTATTAAGAATATTTGTATGATAAACTTGAGATGCAGCTAAATTGTAACTACATGAAAGGGATGTAATGAGTTGGGTTGGACCGGCTTCGGATTTGGGTTGATTGATGGTACCAGACTACCAGGCCAACCCGAACTCTGTTAATTGGTTGGGTCGCCGGTGTGTGCATCTGTCAAAAAAGAAAAAAGGAAAAAAAAATAAAAATGGTTGAATCAGGTCCAGTTGGGTACTTGCCAGGTTCATGTTAGTGTAGGTTGCGAAAGGCCAACCCGAACTTGGAATTACCTAGTTGAAGGGTTGGCGAGTCGGGTCAACCAGTCAAGTGGGTTGGCTCAAGACTTGCCAAGCTTACTTAAAACTCAACAAAAACATATTATAAAGTATCCCTGAGACCGTGGTGAACCCAGGTGTTCATTTGATCAAACACTTGGATGACATTGTAGGTCAGTGAATTGATCATTCGATCGATTATCATTTTAACCATTAGACAGGCAGAAAGACCGATCAGACGTCCAAGAAGATCTGATCAATTCAATTGGGACCATGGCCCACCACAAATCAAGTGATGGATAATGAGACGTTCTGTGACCAAAATTGGTGTGATTACTGCGTGACTACACCACAGGCTGACATGTGGGTATATAAGGTTAATAGATTAAAAAAAAAAAAAAAAAAAAGTACCCAAAAAAGAGACACCAAAACAAATACAGATCACCAGTCTATGATAAAAGGCACACACAGTGGTCACAGATAATTTGTTCATAAAAGAAACATATAATATGGTTGTGCACTTGTGATGGTAGCGTTGTGCATCATAAAATACCGGTGTGACACGGAGATATTTGGGTAGTGCCGCTTTTCACACGTTCTCGTGTAGACAACCTCGCTTGTCGGCGATTAGCTACATTCACGGCGTCCATTTCCCCACCGCCCTACCCAACACTAACTCCCTAAATACCTAACTTAAATTAAACCATAAAAATATATAGAAAGAGAAAATAAGTAATTTATATTTCAAAGACAAATAAATCCTCTTATTTTCTCACAATGCCATCTGTGTCCTCCCTCTTTCTCTCAATCCTATACCAACAGAAAACAGAAGGGCCCTCTAAGAAAATCCAGTTTCTTCCGTGGAACCAATTATGGGTTAGCTTGACCAAAAGAAGACACTCTAAGGCTCAGTCTGGTTGCCATGAAAAAGTTTTCTCATGAACATTTTTTGTCAAGAAATCACTTTTAAGCTATCTGGTTGCCATGAAAAGCTGGTTTTGTCATGCATATCTCATGATTATTTTCTTTCCTTCTCTTGTGGGATTTTATTTTCTATTCCTTTCTCATTTCTCTATGCAATTCATGGCAACCAGACAGGGCCTAAGAAAATGTAGTTTCTTCCGTGAAACCATTTGCGGGTTAGCTTGACTCAAGAAGACTCTCTAGGAAAATCTAGTTTCTTCCGTGAAAGCAATTATGGGTTAGCTAACTTAGCTTGACCAAAAAATACTCTGTAAGAAAATCCACTTTGTTCCGTGAAACCAATCACGGGTTAGCTTGACCAAAAAAGATACCCCCTAAGAAAATCCAGTTTCTTCCGTAGAATCATTTATGGGGCAACTTCATCCACAATATCAATGGTAAATTGGTGACACCCCTTTCACTCTCATTAGTTTATGAGCCTTTTTCTATTCTTTTCTTTTTTATTTATTTAAATTATGAGGATATCCTAATATAAGTTTAAGCTCTCGTTAAGCTTAAATGTGTGCTCTCTGAAGATATTCTGGTATTGAATGCATTTAACCATGTGTAATTATTTCTGCTTAATTTAATAAAAAAATTCTCTTTCCCGTAAGGCCTTGTCTGGTTGCCTTGAATTGAATAAAAAAAGGATAGAAAAGATTAAAAAAGGAATTTATACAAGAAAAGAAAAGAAAAAAATCTATAATTTTCTATCCTTTTCCTTACCACAAAGGATCCCTAAACCCTCACAGTATGGTAGCAGACAAGAAAACCGTGACAAAATTTTGAAAATTGAGGATTTCTGGTTCTTGACAACCAGACAGCTAGAAAATAGTTTTCTTGAGAAAATTTTGCCAAAAATCATGAGAAAAGCAGCTCTTTATGGCAACCAAACAGGGCCTAAAGTAAATGATTTCTTGTCTGACCTTAGAGTCTCTTGAAAAATACTTTTATTAAAGAACGTATTGTAAAGAATCCATAATAAACAAGGATCCCTTAGATTTATCAAAACGAGGAAAGATCTTCTGTCCAGGATAAACAGTTCGCCCCTGACAGGGGGTGTGACCCCATGCATGGGGGGTCCACACCACAGGGAGCGTAAGGTGCATCTTAGACTGAACATTATTTCAGTATTTAAATACCCACTTTTCAAGCATTGTGTCACATTCTAGGTTGATACTGGGAAGTGTGGAGCTGAATCAGCTGATAGTACTGTACACTTTTTCCTAACTCGTAGGTATTATGGTAATTTTACACTTTTATGGTATAGCCCTAATTATATATAATGTTGAGGGTGGCTGCAACAATTATATCTTTTTGTACTTTCTATTTTTTCGATCATAATGAAAAATCACAGCAATTCCATGGACGTAACCCAAGTTGGGTGAATCACGTAAATCTGGTGTTTTTCCTGTGTTTTATTTTTTGTTCTTGATCTTTATTTTGCTTTGTTTTGCTTCCTTATAATCTTGGGATTAAGGTAAATCCCTAACAGGTGTCATAGTTCTCCCATTTCAGCTAGACACGTTTTAGTGTATGTTTTAGAGTGACAAGGCTTTTCTATGCTTGGCGTAGGCAAACGCCTAGGTCAAAGGGTGGCCACATTAGTGTTAGAATATTTACACATGCCTCCAAAAAGTGAAAATCACTTTCGGCGCTGATGTTTCTGACCACTTGACTATCAGCCAATGTGGGCAGAGGTTAGGGGTCAGCGTATAAAATCCTCACCAGTTTTAGAGCAAGGATTCTCTATGCCTACAAACTGTGTTGCACTCCTGTCTGGCACAACTACATTTCAATCCATGGCATGAAACTGCTACAACACAAGCAGTTGGCACAAAGTATCTCTAGTAATGTTTTATAGTAAGTCTCGGTATATTTGTACTGTTTTTTTTTTTGTTGCAAGTGCAATTATACTTAAATCACCTTGTAGTTTTCATATCTTTGAAGGAGACTGATTGTCTCACTATATTTGTACTGTTCTTTTTTTTTTTTGCAAGTGCAATTATACTTAAATCACCTTGTAGTTTTCGTATCTTAGAAGGAGACTGATTGTCTCTGATGAAAAAAACAAAGAGGATTGGGTCTGCTCCCCTTAACTAACGCTAACCACTGCCCATGTCAGGGGGCGGGCACATCAATGCTGAAAAGTGATATGCAACCCCCAAAAAGTGTAAATCACTTTACGGAGCTGATGTGTCCACCTCCTGTCAGGGGGCAGAGGTTAACTGTTTTTAGGGAGTAGACACAAACCTCCCTTTGATAAAAAAGAGAGAATGGTTGTCTGTGTTGACACAGACCTCTATAAGCATGCCATTGATTGACACATGATGGGTTTTTGAATTTGGTGTCTTTTTTTGAACACCTACTTTCTCATCTGAACACTTTTTTGGACCTTTTAAACCTCCAAACACAACAATGTATGCTTATCATTCACCATATACACTACAAACATTTTTTCATCAGGAACTTGTATTTGCACATCACTTTTTTGTAAGCACACCTCTCCTTTTTTTTTTTTTTTTTTCTTTTATAACCCTTCCCCAACCCCCTCCCTTACCAAAAATACCCTCCCCTCCCATTCTCTCAAACCCTCACCCCTTCTTCCTCTCCGATGCTGGTGGCCCCTCCGACGGCAACACACTCCCTTCCTCTCTCTCTCTTCTTCCCTCCCTCTCTCGCATCCTCTCTCTCTCTCTCTCTCTTTTACCCCCTCCTCTCTCTCTCCCTCTTCTTCTTTTTATCCTGGCAACTTGTTCGGACCCATAGGCCCTAACGGGGGTCCCTTCATTTGGACCTGCAGGTCCGAATAGGGTTCCTCTATTCCGAAGACCTTGTTCGGACCTGCACGTCCGAATGGAGGACCCCCGTTTGGGCTTATGGGTCCAAAATGGTCATTGGGAGAAAAAAGAAAAAAAAAAGAAGAAGAGGGAGAGGGAGGGAGAGAAAGCGGAGGGGGTGTGGGAGAGAGGGAGGGAGAGAAAG
This sequence comes from Platanus orientalis, assembly GCA_025762735.1. NCBI lineage: Eukaryota > Viridiplantae > Streptophyta > Magnoliopsida > Proteales > Platanaceae > Platanus > Platanus orientalis. The sequence continues at coordinate 6,177 of JAOXJP010119148.1, read as the reverse complement.
AGGAAGAAGGAGAGAGAGGAAGAGGGAGAGAGAAAGGAGGTGCAAGAGAGGGAGGGAGGAAGAGAGAGAGAGAGGAAGGGGTGGGTTGCCGCTGGAGGGGCCGCTGCCGTCACCGGCGTCAGAGAGGAAGAAGGGATGAAGGTTTGAGAGAAAGGGAGGAGAGGGGTATTTTAGGTAATAGAGGGGTTGGGGAGGGGTATAGAAGGAAAAAAAGAGGGGGAGGTGTGCTTACAAAAAAGTGAGGTGCAAATACAAGTTCCCTTTTTCATCACAAAATATTATTTTCCAAAAAAAAAAAACCCATGTAATCATGCCACAATTAACATATGTTGTTTTTTTGAATTTGGTGCCTCTCTTTGAACACTTGTTATCTCAACTTAGCAATTTTTTTGGACGGCTTTTAGACTTTAACCCTAACACATCACGTGTCAGCTTATGGTTGCTCCTAGAGGCTCATAGACTTTTTCGTCACAGAATACTTGTTTGGATCTTAAAACTACATAAAGAGAAAGGATTTGTTACACCAAAATTTTCAGTCTCCCCCGCCCTCCCACACACAAAAGGTAAAGTGTATAGTGTCACTCCGGATTTGGTAGGACAACTTAGAGAGTGCCTAAAGTAAGAATGACATCAGGGTTGACACGCCAAAAAGTGAAAAGCACCCCCCAAAATGTGTATCACTTTTTTCGACACTGATGTGTCAGCCCTAATGTCATTCTTACTTCAGACACTCTCTAAATTATCCTACCAAATCGCACTCGGCAAAGAGTTACCAAAAGAGAACAAATGTCCTGTTTAGGATTTGGTGTCCAGGATACAAGGGGATGCCATATGGAATAAAATGGGTGGGATTTTGAAATTTCATCAAGGTCCCACCCATTTATTCCGCCTTAGATGTAGTGTGACCCCTAAGGTGGTACTGACATTAGGGGCCGACACATCAACACTGAAAAAGTGACTTATGCTTTTTGGGGATGCTTTTCACTTTTTGGTGCTAATGTGTTGACCCTTGATGCCCGTCTCATCTTAGGCTGACCTCAGGTGACACCAAATCCTCTAGGCATTGCATTTTATTTATTTATTTATTTTTTTTGGGCGGGGGGGGGGGAGGATTTATTCCATGTGAAGTCCCCCGTCTCTTGAACACTAAATCCTGCACAAAACATCATTTCGGTTACCAAAAAGAAAGAAAATGTTCTATCCAGGCTTTGGTATAAAAACCGTTTTCAAATTAAAAAAGAGGCACCCCTAAATTGGGTTATAAAGGGTTAAAAATTAAAACTTAAAACCATAGAAAGTGTTCAAATGAATGTTTGCCCCCTATTTAAGAGAGACATCGTATTAAAAAAAAAAACCAGAAATAAATAATTTTTTCCATTCTTAGTTTTGGACAAGAATCCTAGACTCTTAGGTTTCGTCTGGTTAAAGGAGATTGACGGGAATAGGAAAAGATGGGAAAACCACATGGGAAAAAGTGGCAAAGCATAGTAAAGTTAGCATGTATTCCAATATAATCCCACTGTTTCCTTCATGCTGTCTGGTAACAACAAGAAAAGGCATTAACACAACAGTAACATTCCCATCTCTTCAGTTGTCTATTTATAAGCGAAGGAAAAGAAAATTTACATTTAAAAGTAAAATACTTTACAAAGAAACATCAACATCATCATATGTACATTATTTGCCGAAAACCATGAAATGAAAATCCAATGTTAATTGCACCTGATCATAAGGACCATGACCAATACAAGATATTTCTCCGAAGTCAAACACAGGTTCAACAAACACCATAAATTAAAGAAGTTTGAGTTTTCATATGCCTTGCATTGTCCCAACAAGGTAACTTACAAAATTTGCTGCACCTGAACATAGAGTGCATCCAAAAGTTGTTCAGATATCTTTCAAATGAAAAACAAAGGTTCAACAAATGTATACAAGCATACTCCCTTGCAACCTAGTAAGGGAGGAACGTACAAGAACTTGCCTGTGTAATCCTGCACCAAATAATACACAAAGTCATTCTCAAGCGTTATAACTGAATGTATACAAGCATTGTCTGTGTAAGCCTTCGGTCAATACATTTATTAAAACTTGTCCATGTAAGCCTGCACCAAATAACACGCAAAGTCAAGAACTTGCCATAAATAATAGCATACTCCCTTGCAACCTAATAAGGGAGTTCATGTAAGTTTGAAGGTCAATAACCTTCCATTATCATAAATGCAACAAAATATAGTCCCAAGATGTAATTGTGCCACATCAACTAAGGTAAGATAATTCCAAAATAACAACCTATGAAGTCTACATAGTTTAACTTACACAACATCAGTCTACATCATACTTGGAGATGAAAAACTAAGTGTCAGATATATTGACCAAAAAACAAAGTCCCACATATATCCACAACCAGAATAGTCTACATATGATTAAAACCCTATACAAATAAGAACTACCGATATCAGAACCGTAACACATAAGTATAGTATGATATCTTTGTCAAGGTTGGCACATAAATAAGCCCCATTTGCAACTTCTGGTTGTTGATGTTGCAAAATATTGTTGAGGTGTTCAGCCCATATGAAACAAAATGGATGTTCCTGCAACCCAAAAAAATAATGAGAATGGCGTAGGAAGCTATTTTATGAGATATACAATGCAGTCAATAAAAAGAGGCGTATACCTTCTAGCCAGGACATCGATAAAACCAACGACCATTGTTGGATTTCATCGTAGCCATAATATAAAGCATGTAGCTTAACCCACATTGACACATCACCTTCTTTGGATGTTCTTGGGTTCCCATATTTTGCATAAGATCCTATAAGTATCAATACGAACTACCACAATTCATTAAAAGAAAAGGAATTACATAAATGCAAGTGTAATTATAAATAATAAATATTGGATAGAATTGCATTAAAGATAAGTGTAATAATAGTTGATACCAATAAGTGTAATATTCCCAAAAAGTTATTGAATGCTGCCAATCCAAGTAATGTTTCCAAAAAGTTATTGATTACTGCTAAAAAGTGTAATATTCCCAAAAAAGTTATATATCTTCAATAGACTATTGATTGCTACCAGTTAGCAACCTCCACAAAAACCTACAATGTCCAGATAGCCCATAAGCTAAGAACATCTTGGCATCCATCAAGTTCCTAACCAATTTCTCAAAGAAAAAATCAAGATTGTATTCATTTAAACCTTCCACACTTTTCACCACAGCTAACAAATATGTAATGTTAACATATACTCTAGGCTGATTTGCAATTGCATTAGCCACATTTAAAATTTGAACAGCTACACCAGCTATGATGTTGTTGAAAGAATCCTACCCACGTTTCTGTCCATGAGGTCATTTTTGCCTTGAATAAGAAGTCCCACTACCACCCACATTAGTTTAATTGTTAATACTAGGTCCATTTGTGCTTGACGAGGGACTCTCATTTTCTTGAACATTGTCACCATCATCTTAAAGTAAACCATTGAGACCTATATTCTCAGTAGATGGGATATAAGGTGATAAAGGATTCTCAAGCACAACTCTTTCATCTCTATTAGTGCATATCTCCTTACCAGTTTCAACCCATACGCCGGTTACATGTTCTTCACTAAATGCTCCTAACATTTCATTGTATAAGGGCCATGACCACTCTTTGTATTTTTTCATATCGAGACGATTCTATCAAAGAAAACTATTATGAGTGTTAGTTCATTGTATTAAAATATATGAACAAGACAAATAATTTAAATGGAATTTCATAAATGAACAAGTTAAGCCTGTTACCACAACATAAGGAATCCATACTTCATTGATCACCTCAACACGATTGGTAATGTCATTCCATCCAAAACCACTTTTAGAAAATAGCTCATGTATTGCCTTAAACTCCTTCTTCAATGCCTTCACACGGTTAATCACATTATGCTTGATGAGTGTTTTTGTAAATTTGAGGTTCACCTCCTGTACGCAAGCATTGTAAGATGCATCTTTAACACCATTATGGGCTTTGTTTTCTTCAAGTGATTGGTTTTGCAGTTCTAACAATAGATGCATATCCATTTATGGATTCCACATAAAATTCTATGCAAAGTGGGGTCTTGAAATTGCCTAGTGGCCACTTGAGATGGCTCAATTGAATCCATTGCCTATAATTTTTTTCAGGATCAACATTGTGAAATATTGAGTTTAAAGACTCCAAAGATAGTACAAGTACCAAAAAACAATTATAGTACAAAAAAAATCCATACTTCAATTAGATATGAAACCATCATGTTCTACATAACCATAAACCAACATACCTTACTAAAGGTTTGATATAAGTTATCAAAAAATGAAACCAAGTATATTATAGGTACACAAATAATCTATTCTAGATTTGTAAGCTCGAAATCATTCCACATGGCTTCTATGATTCTCAATCTTATATTCTTCCCCGTCCTACCTTTTGCTAGCCTATTATAAGGTCTCGAGGGTTTGTCTTCCTCAACATATGTTTCACCTCCTTTAAATTCGCTATCGGCATCTTCCAATAAACTATCAAAAGGCATATACCGATAGATATGGTTGTGAACACAATAACATGCAAGAAATATATGTTTCTATCTCTAATAAGAGCACATAGGTTCCTCACATATTATTCCAAATCTCTTCTTAAGTGCTCCAAATGCACATTTGATTACATTGCATAGAGATGAATGACGGTGGTTGAAGAGTTTCTCAGCTTTTTCTAGACGATGACCTTGTAACTCGTTCAAGTGGTATCGTAAGTTATGATATAGAGTTATAAAATTACTCCTCAATGGATACCCAACATCAGTAAGATAGAATTTTCCTATGTACAACATTTTTTTTATTTCAATATGTTATTAAGAAAATTGATTTAAAATATATTTTAGTATTTTAAATATAAGTTTACCTAAGGGTTGAGGAATATAAAATGGCATCATCTAGAATCTTTGAATCAGAAGCAGAACCCTCTCATCCAGTCATGACATAAGTAAATTTAAAATCAAAATCACATGCAACCAATATATTTTGAGTGGGTCAATGCTTACGTCCTCAAAATGCTAGTTCATATTTAGGAGAGACTTTTGCCGGGATGTGTGTCATCATTTTCACCAATACAATCCTAAAATGAAACAATAATTCAGTAGTATGATTCTTTTGTAGATTTAATCCAGTGGGACATACCTTAAATAGGGCATCCACCGAGGATTTTCAATAATTTGTCGAGGTGTCTCTAACATAGGCATTTTTATAAATTCATCTTCCATGTCAAGTAATGCATCCAATACAAGGTTGAAGTGTCTACCCGCTATTTCACTAGATCGTTAAAGTGACACACTTCATAAACCTAACCCTTTGATTGTGTGCTAATGTATGTATGAATATTGTGACTTAATCCTTGACTCTACAATGGATGGTGTCATGTAAACTTCCACGACGTTTAAACTCATGGACAAAATGTTTGAAGCAGTTGACATTCATTTTCAAAAGATTATAACAATGCTCATCAAAATTAATTATCTTATTGATAAATACACGAGACATGTGATAGGTGTTCTCGTAAGGTGCCTTATCAATGTAATCACCATAGTATTTTGCAATAGCCATGACACATATGGCTTCTGCCATAGCATAAACAACCCCAGCTACATATATCAACTCTTCATCCGAATTTGACACATTCTTAGAACTTGGGTCCATGACTAATATAGTAATAAGGACAACTAAAGTCTACAATAGTACATATGAATTCAATTAAAGGATTATGTGTATGTATAGGACTTGCATGTTCAATATTGAAAAAGAAGTGAATTGCACCCAACCATTAAAACAATCACTTGAATTACATTGTACAATAAACTAATTTGTAAAATGAAACTAATTGCACACATATGTGATCTATATAAAAAAAATTACAAATAAGACAAACATCAATAGATCTAATTTTCGAGAATGAAACTAAATGCATCAATGGATCCAATTTCTTAGAATGAAACTTATGGGCCTCAAGTTTTGCACGATGGGTAAATCCCTTTTGAAAAGAGACTTGCCTATTGCAGGAAATATCCCACATGTCAGCACCCAAATTTTGACTCAAGTCATGTGATAGCATAAGGACAGCATAACATCATTTAGGCATCAAGACTCTAAGCACCCTTGACTTAGGA
>JAOXJP010119137.1:0-13900 GCA_025762735.1 Platanus orientalis | reverse complement strand
CTTTTATGTCGACATTCACCCTAGATGGGTGAAATCCACCGAAAGCCTATGTAAAAATAAAATTTAGGCTAAAAAGATAAGAAAACACAGATTTAAAAGCATTATGAATAGAGGGAGAACAAGAGTGGAAAGAAGAAAAAAAGGTGGAGGAAAAAAGAAGAGGAAGAAGAACCTGGAAGGTTGGAACTGCCATCGATTCATCGTTTGTACTCTTAGTGCCATCGCTAGTCGAGGTTGCTGACTTGCTGTCACCCCTGCCGCTGCCACAATCACCCTGCTGTGCTTAGTTCTTTGCAATTTGCATGGCCCTGGTAAGTCCTTTAATCAAGCTCCTCCTCTCTCGGTCTCTCCCTCTGGTTTGTTTTTTTTTGGTAAAGCAGATTGACGAATAGATGGTCGGGGCATCCATCCTCTATTAAACTAAAATGTCAATATTCTCTCTCATTCAATTAACCTCAAACCGTGTATTTCAATCTCCTTTTTCCCTTCTTCCTCTCCTCTCCTCGTTTTCCATATTACAAGTCTTGCTGGTCTTCAACTTGGTATTATAGTAGCATAGAAGAGATCAGGACTTCATTGCGACACAGGGAAGTGTTGATGTCAGAGAGGGCTGTACGACTGTCTGAGGTTGAAACCTTTGGGGTTTGGTTTGAAATCTCTTGCTAGTATTTTTAGTGATTTTTTCGAAATTTGTTGAAGTCTAGATATGTGTTTTTCAAAGGGTTTTATACAATCTTTAAAAAAACCCCAAATCTGAGGAATCTTTCAAATCCGATCAGGTTGGGAGTTTTTTCTTTGATTAATCTCTAGTGGATGGGTCGTTTTTCCCTAATGAGTGAATAATAAATTGTTTGACCCAATTTGGTTGAGAGTTGAAGGATTGGTGTTTATTTTGTGGGATTGAAACCTAACGTCAGACGTTTTGTGCAATTTTCTTTTGGGATTGTTTGATCAAAAAAATTGTTTTTCTCTTGTGGATTGATATGGACTTATTTGATGTGTGTTAAAAGCTTCCTAGAGGTTTTCTATTATGATTGGGGCTTTGATGTGTGTCTGAGCCATCTCGTGGGTACTCTATTGAAGATTTACAGGTTGTGTAGCCATGTAACCAAGGTGATTTTGAAGTTGATCGATTTCAGTGGGTTTAGTGGTTGTTTATACTTGTGTTGAGGTCTATCCTTAGTTCAAGTCTTATGTAGTTTTTCTCAATTACAAGATGTCGAAAGAAAGCCTGACCTCAAACCAGATTGTGGGAGAATTGACTAACAACGATGTAGGTCATCCTAATTTTGGGGATACATCTCAGCCCCAGATAACAACAGTGAAGTTTGATTACAACAATTATCTCACTTGGTCCAAGTCAGTATGGATCTATATTCAAGGTAAGTCAGTATGGATCTATATTCAAGGTAAGGACAAGGAAGAGTATTTGACTGATGAGATAGATGTACCTCCCCAAAGTGTGATCCTCACTACAATAAGTGAAAGACAAAGAGTGCAACTGTCATGGGCTGGTTGCTAAATTCCATGAAGCCAGAGATTAGTGACCACTTGTTCCTAGAAACATCTCATTAGATATGGGATGCCTTTGTAATGGACCACACTGTTAAAGTGTATGAGTTGAGACAGAAGATTGCTCAGTTCAAGCAAGGCAATCAGCCCGCTTGCTATGTATTACTCTTCCTTGAGGAAGATGTGGGATAAATTTGACCATTATATCACATATCGCCTGTCTTGTGTGAAAGACACCATTGAGTATAAGAGGCACATTGAAAGCATTTAGATATTTGATCTCTTGGCTGGGCTGAATCTAGAGTACGAACAAGTACAGGTTCTAGTTCTTGGGAAGGACCCTTTGCCCTCCTTAAATGAGGTGTATGCTTACATATACAAAGAAGAACAACGCTAGGGAGTAATGAATCTCTTTGACTCTTTTGAGAAATCAACACTAGTTTCTATCTCTACTAGAGGTGGTCGTAGTGGCAATATAGGACTTGGTCGGGGTGGTAAAATGAACTTCACTTCTAATGATAGTAATGGGCTCAAGTGTGAACATTGTGGTTGGTTGAGACATACTAAGGACCAGTGTTGGGACCTTCATGAATGACCTCAGGATCTTCCTCTACGTTTCTCTCAATGAGGTGGATCTAGTAGTGGTCGAGGAGGAGACCGGTTTAGTACAAGTCGATTCAATGCTATTCAATGACTACTACATCGACAGAGTTAGCAACTCCACCAGTTCCAGCTTCTATGCCTTTTAGTTCTTCCGATGGAGGCCTGTCTAAGGGCAAGATTGAGGTCTTCAGACGCTTTGTTTCCCAATTGGATCATCCTTCTAATGCTCCTTCATTATGCTTTGCATATTAGGTACCTCAACATCCACTTTGTCTGCCCATGTCTCCAATCCATGGTGCTCCTAGATTATTTATTTAAGGGCCTCCTATCATATGACTAGTATGTCACCTTTCTTCACATCTTATAGTGTCTCTTTAGGTAAGGATAATGTCTGAATTGCAGACGGTTTCCTTTCTTCTATAACGGAACCAAGGGATATTCCTACCACCCTTGATCTACGGTTGTGATCTATGTTACACATTTCTAAGTTCACTCTTAATTTGTTATCCATTAGCTATATTACAAAAGATATTTATTGTTATGTTACTTTTTTCTCATCTCATTGTGTGTTTTAGGACATGGTGATGAAGCGGACAATTGGTTTGGGGCATGAGAAGGATGGTTTGTATCTTCTGCATTTTAATTTACCAGTAGCTACACCAGCAATAAAGAGGGATGTCTTTACTTCCGAATTAGATGAGTTGTTCACTTAGCATCACCGTTCTCATTTGTCTTTTTTCTGTGTTGAAGAAAATGTTCCCTCAATTTTCTTGTTCTAATTTTTTTTTTGTGAATCATGTCGGTTGGCTAAGCATTGTAGGGATGTTTACCCTCTTAGTAGTAATAATAAAAGTTTCATTCCATTTTCTCTTGCTCACTCCAATGTGTGGGGACCATCCCTACAAATTCTGTCTAGTTTTGGATACTTTGTGACATTTGTGGATGATCGCTCTCGTGTTACTTTGGTTTATCTATTAAAGAATAAGAGTTGTTTTTTCAGCTTTTAAATTCTTTCATAACATGGTTACTACCCAGTTTAACACTGAACTTCAACTCATGAGATCTGACAATGGTGGTAAATACTTTTCTTGGGAGTTTTTCTATTTTCTTGATATATTTGGCATCATTCACCCAACCACCTGCCCGAGCATATTTGAACAAAATGGGGCAACTGAACCAAAAGGTAGACACTTACTGGAGATTTCCCATGCAATCATGTTTACCATGAATGTGCCAATGACGTTTTGGTCTGAGACCATTCAAACTGCTACTTACCTCATTATTCGGAGGCCTTTCTGTATTCTTTCTCATAAATCCCCAGTTGAAATCCTATTTCTTGACTCATCTGTATCCCTTTGCCACCCAAAACCCTTGGATATATTTGTTATCTCTATGTGTTCAAATCTAATCGTTAAATTAGACCTAAAGGCACTTAAATGTGTTTTTGGGCTATGGGTGAATCAAAAAGGATACAAATGCTTTCATCCACCTACTTATCGTTACTTTCTCTTGGGACGTGACCCTAAGTTTATTCCTTTTTTTTTCCTCCTTCTGGAACATTTCTTCAGGGGAGCAGGTTGTAAATGAAGAATTGTCCAATTCTACTCTACTTCTTATTCCTATCCTAGTTTTATTGTATAAATTTGATGGCAGAAATAGTATTGGTAGCAAGGGAGAGTTGCAAGGATATACATGAAGGAAGAAACAAGGAGCACAAGAGGGAGAAGAAGAGGCATAGGACTTGAATTCTCATGAATCCCTCCAGGAGTCAATTTCTGAATCAGTTTTCGAGCCAGTTAATAACCCTTTTCTTCCTTCTCAATGCCATGCTGATTTGGATTTGCCCATAGCTCATAGAAAGGGTGTTAGGACTTGCACTTAACACCCCATGTCAAATTTTATGTCCTCTGATTCTTTATCACCTTATTTTCATAGTTATTTTATGGTCTTGTGATGCAGAACAACAGAGAAGATACCAAAATTGATGTAGGATATCCCAAGAGGTTCAAATAATTATTAGAGTATAAGTGTGAAAGCAAATAATCAAGAATTCAAAGTTTAGAACTTCAAGTAGCCATGCAATAAGAAAAAATAGATAATAGAATAACAAAAATAGTGTTTAGTAGAATATATGATAAAAGAAGAAGACAAGAAAGAAAAAAGATCTAAAAGGATATTTCTGTAATTTTGGATAAAAAAGTTCAAAATTTACAAAATTGCTCCTCTAACATGTTAGAAAATTATGAAATTTTCCAAATTAATAGTGCAAAGATCATAGGCTTTATATTTAAAATTTTATGAGATTTGGACAACTTTTGATTAGCCAAATCGTGAAATTTACAAAAATAGAAGGTTCTTTAATGGAAGTTTTGATGAAAACTAGCAAAAAATCTTGAAAGGGAGAAGATAAGAAAGAATATATGGGAAGTGTGAGAGATTAAGAGAGAAGGAGAAGAAAATAAGGAGATACTTGGACAATAATACTCTTAGATATTGTACATAACGCATAAATATGTGTGCATCCCCATAATACCCATATGTCTCCATATATCTCTACACTTTCCTTCAAGCCGGGTGGTAGAGATTAAAAAGACCCAGCTTGCGAACCAATGAACAAAAAACATCTTAACTGAGACCTTTAGTAAACAAATCGGCAAGTTGATCGTCTGTCTTGACAAAGGGAATGCAAATAATGCCAGCAAGAAGCTTCTCTTCGATAAAATGATAGTTAACTTCTATATGTTTTGTACGATTATGTTGAACCGGATTATGGGCAATACTAATTGCAGCTTTATTATCACAATAGAAACGCATAGGTGAAGTGATAGGAAAGCCAAGCTCAATGAGAAAAAGACGTAACCATAAAAGCTCACAAGTCCCATGAGCGATCGAAATTTAGCCTCAACACTGGAGCAAACAATCATAGATTGTTTCTTATTTTTTCAAGTGATGAGATTACCTCCAACGAAAGTGTAGTACCTGAAGGTATATCTCTTATCAGTAATAAAACCTGCCCAATCGGCCTCAGTGTACCCCTCAACACATTAACTTAGTTGTCTAGTATATACAAGACCAGCCCCATGACTGTGCTTAAGATATCAAAGAATACGATATACCGCATCCAGATATACAGTGGTGGGGCATGCATAAACTGGCTTACTACACTCATAACATAAGTGATATCAGGCCTGGTGAGAGTAAGATAAGGCGGCTTGCAAGTTGTTGATACCTGCCAGCATCTATCAATAGTCAATCACTTGCATCAGCTGCAACATGGTGATTTGGATCTATAGGGGTCGCACATGATTTACAGGCTGACATATCAGTCATAGTCAGAAGATCTAGAGTATACTTATTGAGAAATAAAGAGACCCTTCCTCGATCAAGATACCTCAATGCCCAAAAATAGCTCAACTTTCCCAAAACTTTGTTGCCAACTGCACTTTTAACGTAGAAATTTCCACATGATCATTTCCAGTTACAATAATATCAACAACATAGATGATCAAAGCAGTAATAAGTCCACCAACACGACGTTTAATAAACAATGTGTGATCTGCTTAACTCTGATAGTATCCAAATTTAATCATTGCAAGACGAAAGCACTCGAACCACTCTCGAGGTGATTGTTTAAGACCATAGAACGCCTTTTTTAGCTGACAAACTTTTCCTTTAGAGGAAGAAGGAAAGAAAGTAGGAGGGAGTTTCATGTACACCTCCTCAACCAATTCACCATGTAAAAAGACATTTTTTTACATCAAATTGTAGAAGTGGTCAGCCTTGATTAGCAACAACATATAATAGGACTCGAATAGAGTTTAACTTAGCCACCGGTGAAGATGTCTCCTAGTAGTCTATCCCATAAGTTTGAGTGTAGCCTTTGGCAACTAAACAGGCCTTATAACAATCCACTTAACCATCAGGCTTCAATTTAACCATATACATCCACTTACAGCCAATAGGAACCTTGTTGGTAGGAAGATCAACGAGATCCCAAGTGCCATTCTTTTCAAGTGCAGTCATTTATTCTTACATAGCAGCCTTCCACTGTGGCTTAGCTAAAGCTTCAGCAACACCACTATAGGGAACAGATACATAGGACAAACCCAGAGTAAAATTACGATCTGAAGGAGAGAGAGCGATAAGATACAAAGTGAGCCATTGGGTATTGAACACAAGATCTAACACCTTTCCAAAGTGCAATAGGTAGGTCTGAATCAAAAATGGGAGGAGAAGTAATAGGTAAATTACCTGACTCAAAAGATAGATCCAAAGAGACATCTTGGTAGATTGCAAGGGGATCTTCTGTTACAACCACATTTTTCTTCCAGAAGTGAACCTTAGAGCTTTCTCCCCCTCTTCATCAACACCTGAATCAAAAATATAGGATGGAATAGGAAGTGGAATAGATGAAGAAATGTTCACAGTAGAAAACACCCCCTGACCAACTGACTTGGGTATAGAAAAAAATGGAATGGTCTCATCAAATGTAACATCCATAGACACAAAACGTTGCCTAGTAGAAGGATGATAGCATTTATAGCCCTTCTGACTAGGAGCATACCCCAAGAATATGCACTTAGAGACTTAGGATCTAGTTTTGATTTTTGAGATTTATGAACTTACACATAACATATGCACCCAAATACTTTTGGAGGAATATAAAACAAGTGGGTAGGTGAAGAAAAAACTTCAAGGGGAGTCGTAAAACGAAGAATTCGTGTTGGCATCCTATTAATGAGAAAGACTGTAGTTTGAACAGCATCAGACCAAAAAGTTTTGGGCACATTCATGGTAAAGAGTAGGGCTCGAGATACTTTCAGTAAATGCTTGTTCTTGTGCTCTGCTACTCCATTTTGTTCCGGAGTGCCTAGGCAAGTGGTTTGGTGAATAATTCCTAATTGATCAAGGAAGGAAGAAAAGGCATAGGACACATGCTCCCCGCCATTATCAGAACGGAGGACCTTAATCTTTTTATTAAACCGAGTCTCTACCATCTTTTGAAATGAAACGAAAGTAGGAAATACATCAGCTTTAGATTTCATAAATACACCCAAGTTACTTTGGAATAGTCATCAACAAAAGTAACAAAATACTTAAAGCCACATAAATAAACAGTAGGAGAAAGACCCTATACATCAGAATGAATATCAAAAGAGGATGCACTTTTATTCAAACTAACTAGATAAGATGTGCGTCAATGTTTAACATATTCGCAGGGGCACAATGGAATGAAGTATTAGAACTAGAAAACAACTGGGGAAATAATCTTTTTAAAGTAAATAGAGAAGGGTGGCCCAAGCGATTGTGCCACTAAGACAACTGCTGAGAACAAGTATTGTTGTCCTTTATTGATGATGTTGGAAACTGTTGCACTGGCAATGCTGAGTGAGAAGGAACATCTAAGATGTACAATCCGTTGTCCTCATGCCCCCTACCAATCCTCCTCCTCAAATCCAAGTCTTGAAAGACACAATACGATGGAAAAAAGGTTACACTACTATTTTAGGACTTTGTTAGGTGACTTACAGATAATAAATTTAGAGTAAAATTAGGAACATAGAGTACGAAGGACAATGGTAGGGTAGGAGTGACAGAAATACTGTCCTTACCCACTATCAAAGAATAAGACCCATTTGCAATATGGACCTTATCTTTTACAGAGCAAATAGAATAAGAAGAGAAAAGTGAAGACATACCAGTCATGTGGTCAGACGCTCCTGAATCAATGATCCAAGAGTGAACAGAAGTAAAAGTATTGGCAATTAATGCAAAGGCAGAGGTACCTGACTGTGCATAAGAGGTTTGTGGAAGCGAGGTAGAGGTATCTAGATTGGACATGAAACGTCACAGAGCTTCGATCTCATCATGTGAGAGGGTACTTGCAATAAGATTTGTAGAAAGAGTTGGTGTGGTCTCTAAAGGTGTTGAGGACACTGAATGAGCACTTAGTCTACTACCACTAACAAATCGTGAACCACCACGCCCTCCAGAAGAAGAGCCACGCTGAGGAGGAGGACCTTGAAACTCCTGAGGGCGGCTTTGTAAATTCTAGTAGATATCCTTGGTGTGTCGTGAGTGGCCACAATGTTCACATTTAAGTTTATCTCTGTCATCATTTGAAAAACCATTCCTACCTCCACCCCCTTGTCCACGGGAGCCTCCTCGACCACCACACTGAGAGGAGGCAAATGCAGCTTTCTCTATAGTAAGGGGTGGAGGAGGACTTAACATAGCATGACGGCGGCCCTCCTCTTCTTGAACATAAGAGAAAACTTTACTAAGTGATGGGAGAGGATCCTTTTCAAGAATTTGTCTTCGAATGCTATCATATTCTGAAGTCAACCTTGCTAAAAAATCAAAGATTCGGTTCTCTTCAACCTCCCTATTATACTCAATCATATCCTTTGAACACTTGGGATGATACGATACCCCTTGTAAAAATCAATTTCCTGCCACAAACCTTTAAGTGTAGAGTAGTAAGAGGAGAAAGACCTTTCACCTTGGGGAGTCTGGGACACTTTTTGACACAACTCATACATCCTTGCCTTATTCCTTTTCTTTGAATAGGTCTGAATCATAGATTCCCAACTATCTTTGGTAGTAGGTAGGTACATGAATGTATTGACAATTTTTGGCTGTATAGAATGAAGTAACCAAGACATGACTATGGCATTCTTGGCCTGTCACTTAGAAAAGGTAGTTGTTGTTGAAGCTAGAGCCTTTGTCTCACCTGTTAGATAACTTAGCTTCCCTTTACCAGTATTGTATAGTTGGGCTGAATGAAACCAAGGAAGATAATTAGTCCCATCAAATCGAATTGTTGTAATAAGAGTATTCAGAGCTTCATCACAGTTCCTACAACACTTCTTGTAGAGGTTGAGGTATTGTCAATGGCTTCGGACATATTCAAATGCAACTACTACAAATATCATAGGAAATTGCATGATCTCCTTACAACACCTTTTTATTTTTGGGAAGAAAACCTTCTTGCTACTGTAGGGGATCAATCCACATGCTTCTTCTTAACCACGAAGAGACTTCCAGATACCTTCAATTAGCAGATATGAAACAGACACAAGTTTGCATTCAATGTTGGGTATTGTAACCCATAAAATCGATCAGCACAACTTCAATAATCACATAACCACCATCAAGGATTGTCAACCAACCCCACATACAACTTACATCCATCAGAAGCACGATCCAAGATAAAAAAAAAAAATTTTGGAATTATTTTTGCCCAAAAAAAGGGGAAAAAATGCCCCAAGCGTTAACATAAGAGTACTAAAATGTTCACCGGGTCTTCAATCCTCCACAAAATCGATTGGGACTTGTTCCAATCTGTTTCTTAGTAAAAAACGACTAGTCCTCTTTGAATCAACCCCCAAAACAACTCTACATTTGATCAGATTGAGTCTTTTTTCCAGATCTGACGATTTTTTTTTTTAAAGAAAAAATAATGAAAAAATAGCTATCAGCCATAAAAAAATTCCAGAAAAATGTTCATAATTGCCAATAAATGATTCTTCATCAAACCTTAGAATTTTCGAGTCATGGGGATATACGACCTATTGACGTTAGTGTACGGTCTGGTGACATCAGCACCCTCCTTCACTCTTATTCGTGTCTTCTGCTTGATGGATAACCTTGCTCTGATACCAAGTTGTTTACTTGGTCTAAATCTTAGATTAGTACAAAAAGAAAGAAGAAGAAGAAGAAAAGAGAGGAAGAAAACGTTGGGCATAGAATAATTCCATCTCTCCCCCACAACACTTTATTATTATTTTATATTGGACAATAATACCTTTAGGTATTGTACATAGCGCATAAATATGCTTGTATCCCCATAATACCGAGATGTCTCCATATATCTCTATAGAGAAGAGGTGAGAGGTACTCACATGTGTACATTGGTGTGCTACAATCCACATGGAGAGAAAGGGGAACATAAGAGATGGTATCAACCCTTGGAGGGGAAACATGGCTATGCCACACATTAGAAAACCACCCTATAATTCAACACAATTCTTAAAATTCTTCACTATCAATTATGGGGGATGGGGTGCCTTTAAATAGGCTTACAACCTTAAAAATTAGAATGTTGTTAAATTTAAAACTCCCTAAAAATCCTGAACTTATCTAAAAATTAGAACTATTAAAAGGTGTGAGAACTAGGGCTGTCAACCAGCACATTAGTGGGCCTTTCACGTTGACTTAGGCTACGTTTGGTAACTCTCCCGAGAAATGATTCTCGTTGCTTTCGTACTCAAGATTCCAAAATAAGTGAAAATGGCGTTTGGTAACTTTGCATTCTCTTCCCGGATTCCACTCCCAAAATCGGTTTGGGAGTGGAATTTTGGAAGCTGAAAGAAGTAGCTTCTTTGATTCTGATTCCCAATTCTTTTCTTTTTTTGTTTTGTTTTTTTCTACTCATTTTGTTACATCTTTATCATCATCTTTAAACAATTTCATCATTTTCATTATTTTCATCAAGATTTCAATTTTTTTTTTAAATTTCTCTCCTCTACCAAATCAAACATGTTTCTCATTTTGGAATTCACTCCAAAGAATGCATTCTTGGTGGAATCAAGAATCAGGAATTGGGCGATGAAATTCTGGAGAGTTACCAAACTTAGCCTTATTGACCCAAAACACTCTTCATGTCATTCACTAATACCCCTTTAGTAATTTGGTCATAACTTTCCCAAATTACCTCGGATTTGCGTAATCTTGATCTTGTTAGAAAGGTAACTGAATAACCTATCTAATGACACCAAAATCAAGCCAAATGGGAAAGTTTTTACCATTGACAACTCGGGCTAAAGGTAAGTGACATGATTAATCTCTAAAAAAAAAACCAACAAAATTTTGACATTATTGGCCTTATTACATGGATACATAAAATGTTGTACCCCCCCCCCCCCGCCACAAGACCCTAAATAACCCCACACTTAAATCTAACCCTCTTGTGGGGAGGCACATACATAAATCTCTGTGTTCTACATCACCTTATCTTTTGTTTCTATTCCTTGCAGTGTACCTGAAGTCTTAGTACAATCACAACGGAAGGATGCAATAGTTGAGGAAATGAATGTGTTGGAAAAAAAAATCTAGTAGTTAGTTGATCTTTCCATAGGGAAGAAATTGTTGGGATGCAAATGGGTATTTACAATTATATATAAGTCTGATGGGTCTATGGAGAGGTATAAAGCGCAATTGGTTGCAAAAGGGTATACTTAGACATTTAGCATAGACTATCAGGAGATGTTTGCCTCGGTAGCCATAATGAATTCAATAAGGGTGCTTATTTCTTTGGCAGCAAATTAGAATCAGTCATTTTTTCAATTCGATGTGAAGAATGCTTTCCTATATGGAGACTTAGAGGAAGAAGTATATATGGTCACTCTAATAGGTTTTTGTATGATATATGCTGAAGGGAAAGTCTGTAAGCTAAAGATGGCATTGTATGGTTTGAAGCAATCTCCACATGTGTGGTTTGATTCAGTCATGTTGAAGTCTGGATACAAGGAAGCCCAGGCAGATCGCACCTTGTTTGTCAGAAAATAGGGTTCTAAGGTAACAGTTTTAATAGTATATGTCGATGATATTATTGTCACAGGAAATGATGCAGTTGAAGTGGCACAGTTGAAACAAAGTTTAGCAAATGAGTTTAAGATCAAGGACCTTGGGTCTCTCAAACACTTTCTTGGGATTGAAATTACCAAAGCAAAACAAGGCATCTTTCTTTGGATTTGTTGAAGGAGTTTGACATGGAAGGTTGCAAACCTTGTGCTACACCAATTGAGGTACATCATAGATTGAAGGAAGATGACAGTGAGAGGCTTATTTATGTTGGGAGATTTCAAAGATTGGTCGAGCATCTCATCTACTTATCCCTTGCCCAAACATTTATAAGTGTTGTTAGCTAGTTCATACATGCACCAACTCAAGATCATATGGAGGTAGCATGTCGGATCCTCAAATACTTAAAAGGGCTATCTAGGAATAAGGCTCTTATACAAGACATGGTCATCATTGTATTGAGATTTATATTGATGCTAATTAGGTTGGATCACTCACAGATCGCTAGTCTACATCTAGTTATTGTTCATTTGTTGGAGGTAACTTGGTCACGTGGAAAAATAAGTAGTCTATGGTAGTCAGATCTAGTGCCAAAGAAGAATTCAACAGATCTATGACTCATGGGATTTGTGAATCATTGTGGTAGAAAATGTTGCTATCTGAAGTGGGATTTCACATAAAGGGGCTCATGAGTCTCTAATGTGACAACAAAGCCGCCATTAGTAATGCACATGATCTTGTGCAACATGATCGAACTAAACATGTGAAAGGTGATCGTCTTTTTATTAAAGACCATCTCAAGAAAGGTAGCATTTGCACCCCCTTTATATAACTCATGATCTACTAGTAGACATTTTTACTAAGGGTTTTAGTGGGGAACAATTCATGTATATAGTGAGCGCAAGCTGGGAATGATTAATATCTATTCTTAGCTTGAGGGGGGTGAAGGAATATATGTATTGAGGGTATTTATGTCATACTATAGCTATGTATGTAGACAATTGTACTAGTGTATAAATTCTCATGACTAATTACTCCTTCGTATGTAGAGATCAATGTACTCTCTCATACGATTAACCTCAAACCTTGTATTCTTCTCTCCTTTTTACCTTCTTCCTTTCTCTCTCTTTCTTCTGGTTTTCCACATTACAACAGGTCTTGCAGGTCTTTAACTTATACAACATGATAGACAATAACAAATGCATCCATACACCCATATAATACTAAAAATTCATTATATACATAAACATGTACTCCAGTATCAAACATAATTCATCCCACAAATGGGATATACAGAGTCAAAATACATAATTTAAGCTAACTCTAGTTTACACATGACTAAACCGCAAAACACCATTGACTACTTGTGGTCCCAATTGCAAGTGCAAACTCATAGATTGTAGGATCACTCCACGTGGTGAGAAAAAGGCTCACTCTTTGCAAGTTTAATAGTAAATAAGGTGAGCTTTGGATAACCCAATAAGTAAATCTTATATTTGCTAGTTTATAACAAAACAAGATATGAAATCAATTCCTACTAACTTGATGAAAACCCGATCGATAAATTTTTGTAAAACTGTTCGGAAATGATATGCAAGTAAATGCATTATGCAGCGTAGGTGTGTCATTATTTGTGATAGTCTCACAACTACAGGTGTTAAGACAAGGTAGACGGGAGACAACCCTAACCCTTGGCTATTTGCACCAATTGTTTGCATCACTAAACCTAACTTTGGGCATTAAGCATAAAGTGACTTCTTGCCAAGCTCATACCCATGTTTTTTATTTGAGTAGCCTGAGCCGATGCCACAACGATAAGCAAGCCTTATGCAATGTAAAACCAAGTCTTAATGTATAAATGATGCAAATTAACAACAACAACAACAAACAATCTTATCCCAACTATTTGGGGTCAGCTACATGAATCCTGTTTCGCTATTCTGCTATGTTTAGGGCCATATCTGCTGTTAGATTACAAGTTGTCATATCCCTCCTTACTACCTCCATCAAGGTCAATTTTGGCATTCCTCTAGTCCTTCTAGCACCTTTAACTTGTATTGTCTCACTCCACCTCACTGGTGCAGTCATTGGTCTTCGTTGGACATGCCCAAACCATCTCAATAGACTTTCTCTCATTTTATCACCTATTGGTGCAACCCCTAAACTCCCACGAATGAATTCATTCCTAATTTTATCCTTT
>JAOXJP010119126.1:0-13901 GCA_025762735.1 Platanus orientalis | reverse complement strand
CCCCCCCCCCCCCCCCCCCCCCCCTCTCTTTATGCATTTTCCATACCCCCCTTTCCAACTCTGGGACAGCATTCACATTAGACTACCTTATTTCTCTAAGGGATGGCTCCCAAATTAGTTTTTGTAATGGGAGGAAGTCTGCCTATGCTATTTGTACCATTATATAGTGTAAAACTGGTCTCTGGTATAACCTCTTTCAAGTATTAGTAAAGAGTAATCTTCAAGAATACTGTCCGATACCAAACAATAGTATAAAAGTGTTCACACTAACATTCAGTCATATAATCCAAAATATTCCTAATAGTACAGAAGATGGCCAAATGGAGACAAGATTCTGACATGTTGTAGTAGTCTATGTATAGAACTAAACGGTCAAAAACAACAAATCAGAATGTATAAAATAGTCTTATAGAAATCTAATTTGTATCATTCAAACATATATTTTTCACATTGTAATGCATATACTGAGTTCTCGTATACCCTAAAAACTTCTTCTTTTTTGTATTTTCCAAGTCCTTTGTCAGAGACATAGCGATGCAGAAAGTTTGCCAGAGACTACTACTCAGTGCGATAATAGCCGAGACAATACTAGATGAACTTTATATATTGGAGCCTAAGCATCTCAAACCCGCCACATTAGGGAAGAGATCCAAAAGGGAGAACAAAATCAGGTTTAAGGACAGTGTCCCTGATATGCCTCGGTCCTACACTCTCGTGTACATTCATTTTATTCTGTTTGATGATTCTATGTGTGATTTCACATGTTATTCATGTAATCGGTGTTGGTATATTTGTGTTATTGTTCTGTAACCTTGAGTATTTTTTTTTCTTACATTCTTAAACCCAAATTAGAAGTTGTTTTACAATGGCCACAAATCAATTACCCATACCCAAATTGTCCAAAATAGAACATTTTGATGGTTGTAACTACCATAGATGGTAGCAAAAACTTATCTTCGTTCTTGAAACCATAGCCATGTCATGGGTACATACTAAGCTAAGACCCTCTTAACCCAAAGACCAACACAAGTCTACTAGGTCTGGGGTCAGTGCTACATGGGATACTGTAAATCGTCTCTACAAAAACTATATCTTGAATTAATTGACAAATGACATCTATGATGTCTATTATAAGATGGGACATGTCAAAGATATTTGGGATGCGCTTGCCAAGAAATATGTGATTAATGATGTTGGGAGTGAAAAATATATAATAAATTTTTTTTGGAATATAAAATCATTGATGGAAAATCTATTAAAGACCAAATTACCCAGTTGTAGAAATTAGTGAATGAATGCTTAGCAGAAGACATGATTATGAATGAAAATTTTCAGTTTGTGATCCTAGTTAAAAAATTGCCTCCATTTTGGAAAAAAAAAACACTTTAAAACACAAAAGAAAATATTTGTCCTTAGAAGAACTCGTAGTTCAAATATAGATTGAGGAAGGAAAAATATTGGAGGATAATTCTAAAAAGATTAAAGAGTTTATCTCTGGCTGGTACTCAACTCATTAAAG
The DNA here is from genome assembly GCA_025762735.1 of Platanus orientalis. NCBI lineage: Eukaryota > Viridiplantae > Streptophyta > Magnoliopsida > Proteales > Platanaceae > Platanus > Platanus orientalis. The sequence continues at coordinate 12,382 of JAOXJP010119126.1, read as the reverse complement.
AAAATATTCGGAAGGCTGATAAAAGCATGACCGAGTTCAAAACCCAGAAATTCATACGTAGAACCGGTTTTTCTGAATGCAATAAACTTGGAAAATAATTTAAGAAAACTATTGTAGGTAACTGTTTTATTTTTGGAAAACCTAGGCGCCATGCTATATTCTACTGGCACAGAAAGAAAAATGAGAAAACTGGTTCTCCCAAAGAAAATCTAATGGAGCAGAATAGAGTGTTTGTTGTTGTCAACATGAAAGTCAACTTCTTTAGTGACAGCCAGGATTGGGTCCTAGATAGTGGAGCAACTCACCACATATGTGGTGATAGGTGACTGTTTGCCCCCTACAAAAACATGGGGGATGAAGAGCATGTACTGATAGGTGGCTGTCATGGCACTTCAGTTGTTTGAAAAGGGAAAGTGATGCTGAAACTAACTTTAGAGAAAACACTCATACTCAATGATGTTTTGCATGCTTCAAAATTTTATTGTAATCTTGTCTTTACTTTTTACTGAATATAGTATGAATGAAAATGGTGATTGAAACAAATAAATTTATTATTTAAAAGAACGGGTTTTTTATTGGGAAAAGCTATTGTAATGGGGGTTGTTTGTTTTGAGTGTTGATAAGAATGAATATACATCATCTTCTTTTGCTTATATTACTAAGTCTATTAATTTATGGCTTTGTCATTTGGGGCATATAAATAAACAAGTGTGAGACTTGTGTTGAATCCAAATTTACAAATAAACCACATAAGCCTGTTCAATGTAAAATTGAGCTACCTAATACATACAAATCTAGGGGGCTTGAAGAATACTAAACAATATTACATAATTACTGTAGATGATTTTTCTAGGTTTAATAAATATATTTTCTTAGAAATAAGAATGAGGCCCTTGATATGTTCGTAAAATATAAAACTAAAACAGAAAATCAACTAGAAAGAAAAATAAAGAAACTAAGGTCATATAAAAGTGGAGAATTTGAGTTGAACCCCTTTAATGAATTCTATCAACAAAATGGAATAATAAATGAAATGAAGGCACCCTATTCTCCAGAACAAAATGGTATGACGGAAAAAGAAAAAGTATGACTTTAAAAGAAACGATGAACTATTTATAATAGTACTAGCAAATATGTAGGGAGATGCTATAGTTTTTGTATGTTATATATAAAATAGAATACCCCATAATAAAATTAGAAAAACAACTTTTGAACTTTGGTTTAAATGTATACCAAATCTAAAATGCTTTAAGGTGTGGGGGTGGTTAACCAATGTTGGTTAACCGGAAACCAAGAAAAGAAAATTAGGGTCTAAGATTGCAAAATGTGTTTTATGAGGTATGAAAAACATAACGTAGTTTATATATTTACAGTTCTAAAAACTAAAGATAATATATTAAAGCCGAACACCATAATAGAATCTAGAGATGCACAATTTAAAAAATATATATTTCCATTAAAGAAATCAAATACAAAAGAAACAAAAATAAGAGATGAAAAATATAAATATTAAAATAATAAATAATGTAACAAAGAATATAAGTGAAAAAAAATTATAGAAAATGAAGAACCTAGAAGAGGAAAAAGATTAAAGAATGAAAAAATCTTTGGAGATGATTTTGTAACACTACTTGAAAATTTTTATCATCTATCTTACTTAATAGATAATAACCCTAAAACATATAATGAAGTTCTGATATCTCCAGATGTGTCATTTTGGAGAAAAATCATACAAAATGAATTAGATTCAATTATACAAAATCACACTTAAAAATTAGTTGACATTCCCCCTAAAACCACACCAATAGCATGCAAATGTGTCTTTAGGAAAAAACTAAAGATATATGGAACAATAAACAAATTCAAGGCAAGATTATTATATTAGGATACAAACAACAGAATGGAATTGATTATTTAGACTTATTTTCACTTGTGACTAGAATAGCTACTATTAGGACATTAATAACCATAGATTTTTTTTTGGGTAAGAAGCCAAAGCTCAATTCATTCATTGAAATAAGGTATCTGGTTACAAGATTCTGATGCAACAACAGAGGCAAAATCACCCATAATATGAGAAACATTCTAATATTTGGATATATGGTCCCCTGTTGCGATGGCTGCCATTTGATGAGCTGCCTTGTTGCAATCTTGGGCCACATGAAAGAAACTAATATTTATGAAAACTTCATTTAATCCCTACAATCTTGAATGAATCTCTTGATTCGCCATGGAGGGTTGGATTTTAGATCATTCAACATATGAAATATAGGCAGATAATCCCCTTCGATGTAAATCTATTGGGAAGCGTATTCTTATACCAATTGAATTTCAAGATAGAAACTCCATGCCTCAGTCTCTTCTGCTACACAACCTTGAAAGGCTTTGGATATGCCTCTAACAAAAGAACCATTACGATCCCATAAAATCGCAACAACCGCCCCAAAAAATCTAGTGGCTCCATCAACATTAATTTTAAGAGTTCCATATGGAGGGAGTTGCCAACACCCAGAAGAATGATTATTTGAGTTATCTTGATTTGTTGTTTGAGTTGTCTTATCACTTTGTAGTAGAGCCAAAGTCTAAAATTCAGCGACCATACGCAAAGCATTGTTGATGATAGATTCAACCGATGGAGAGATGTCATTGAAAACCTTGTAGTTTATGGCTTTCCAGATCTACCATAGGATTGAAGCTCCCACACATAGGCACTGATTTATTGGTTCAAATTGACACCACTCAAGGATCCATTCCTTGTAGCTCTTCCTTTGTTCTCTAATATGAAGCCCCATGGGAGAACCAAACCAAATCACAAAAAAAGAAAAGATGGTCTATAGTTTCTACCTCTGTGCCACAAATTGGACAGCTCATATCCATCTCCTTTAAATATTTGGACAATAGAGCTCAAACTACAATTACTTCTTGTAGGCAATGGCTAAGAAACGTTATGACCTGGGGGGGAAGGTCCTACACTTTCCATAAAAAATTTAATATTTTCTACGTATCATAGTCAATTGCCTGTGAGGACGATGCCCGACTATTTTGAATGTGTATATAAACTAATTTGGTGCTGAAAATTCCTAATGGGGAAAGAGTCCAAATTAAAGAATCTTCTTCCTAGTGATCCGGTGCACTCAGATGAATTCTAAATATTATTGTCGCGGTGTTGTGAAAATTGTGTCTTATGACGTCAGCTCGCCAACTCCAGGTTATTGGATCTATTAATTCATACACTCGCTAGTTGGGTGTTCCTAATATATAATCTCCTGCCCTATAAAAATCCATATTTGGAATCCATGGATCCTGCCAAATATTGATACTTCCCCCACTAGCCACTGACCAATAAGCTCCTACTTTCAGTATCTCATGAATCTTCTTAATGCCTCACCAAGTACTAGAAACATATTTTGATTCTTTAGCATTCCAGAAATTCACCTATTTTAAATACTTGGCTTTCATTAATCGGGCCCAAATAGAACTAGGATTTTATAAAAATCTCCATGCTATTTTTGATACAATCACTTTATTAACTGCTACAATTTTTTTAATTCCCAATCCTCCTTGCTTTTTACTATTTTGGAAAAAAATTTAGTCTTTTAAATATAGTTGTCTTTTTCTGTCGTGGCATCCCCACCTTTTCCCTTTGTGAATTATTGAGTTGGCTGCAAATAGCTCTGGGAAGCAAATGTGTGGCCATAAAATAAATGGGAATTGATGCAAGGATAGATTTGATAAGGACTATTCAACCTGCATACGACAACATCTTGGATTTTCATCCCTTTAATTTTGAATTAAATTTATTTGATAAAAAATTCATGAGTCCTTTTTTGATTAATCCACATGTAACTGCATCCCAAGTGTTTCATTTCTTTGGACATTTGTTGCACTCCAAAATATTCTGCAATTAATGTTTTATGCCCCGTATTGGTGCTCCAACTAAATGTATGGATGATTTCTCATAGTTTACCTTATGTCTAGACTAACTTTCATATTGAGTCAAAATCTCCTTTATAGTTTCTGCCACTTGCAATGTTGCTTTGTTGAATAATAATAAATGATCTACAAATTTTAGATGAGAGACTATAGGTGTGTACCTATTAATTCTGATCCCTTAGTGGAGACTTTGATTCTCCCCATACATATACGTTTGGAAAGCATCTCAGAACATAGGTTGAATAGGTATGGGAAAAATGGGCATCCTTGTCTGATGCCATGAGTAGGCTTGAAAACCCCCCTAGATTACCATTCAAGATTATAGAAAATGAAGTAGTTGTGATTCCAGACATAATAAGAGAACATATATCTTTATGAAAGACAAACCCTCTTAAAGTTGCATGAATGAAATGCCATTCCAATCTGTTGTATGCCTTGGCCATATCTAGCTTGAGTGCAAAAGCTTCATTCCTACCATGCATCTTCCTTAAAGAGTGAAATTTTTTTGAGCAATAACTATATTATCTGAAATATGTCTGCCTGACACAAAAGCTCCCTGGACATGTGCAATAATCCTATCCAACATGGATCAGATGTTGTTGATCCCATGCCCAACTTTGAAATTACGTAAATTCCTTATTATTAGCACATTTGTATCTAAGTTCCAAGAAGATTCTGCAGCCTCTTTGAGTAAGTCATGAATAAGCCACATAGCCTCAAGTCTGAAAGGAGCTCTTTTTTTCCTTTTCAAATTTTCTAGATTTAATAGAATTAGTGCATGATCATTGTTCACCATTGGTAAATGCATAACAAAGGCTTTTGAGAATTTAAGTTGCCATTGACTGTCAGCCAAGACTCTATTCAACCGTTTTCTAATGTTAAATTACAGTTTACACTTGTTTGTCCATGTATATGCTGGCCTAACATATGCTAGATCCAATAAAGCACAATGGTTAATCATATTTTTAAAATCATTGTAATAGTTTCTTGGCATATAGTTCCATCCCACTTTCTTATTGGATGAAACAAAAGAATTGAAGTCCCCAATGTAGCACTAAGGACAGTGTTAGGACAACCGGGGGAGAGACAAGTGAGTTTGCGGTCACAGTAAAGTTGCACCAAGGGTCAACATTGAATCCATACCTTTTTGCTTTAGTTATGGATGAGTTGACTAGGCGTATACAGGAGGAAGTGCCATGGTGTATGCTATTTGCTGATGTTATATTGATTGATGAAACTAGAGAGAGGGTAAATGCCAAGTTAGAACTATGGAGGGATGTTCTAGAATCAAATGGTTTTAAGATAAGCCAAACTAAAACAGAATATATGGAATGCAAGTTAAGCAAAAATATGAGTAGACATGAGGGAGTGATGTGGGACTGCTTAGGGACCAGCAGTAGATTCCCACTAGTGTAGGGCCCAAACAGTAGCAAGAACCACACGTTAAAAGAGTGGGTAGCACAAAAACCATTTCTAAAAAATCTGGGCAGTGGTGTGAAATTAGCAAAATACCCTTGGCTGTTCGCTAGAAAATTTTGGCCTTCAACAGGGTTATTCTTAGGCTCAAAGTATACCTCTGTCCCAAATTTACAATTTTGGATGTGATTTAGTGTGTGATCATATATAAAGAAAGTTGTTATGGGTCGAGAGAAATTAACACAAACACATGGTGGGTATTGAACTGATAAAGCTCAAGTCAAGTGGGCTGTAACAAGGGCACACGTGGGAGTTTAAGGTGGGTCAAAGAAAGATTAAAGGGGTTCTGGTTCAGGGTTGTTTTATGGGACTGAATTTAGCACTAATTAGAACTGATTTAGGTACCAATCTGTGGACTAAACAAGGTTAATTTACCTAATCTGGTGACTGCTTAGGGGTCAAACTGTGGGTAGAATTAGGGGTTGTTATGGGCTTAATCTAGACAGTTTAAGGAGGTAAGATTGGGCAGTAACAGGAGAGGTTATAGGCTTGGTTCTGCCAGGAGTTATAGGTACGATTTGAAGGAGATTTAGGTGTTCAGAAAAGAAAAGCAAAACACAGCAAGGTGAACAGATAGGGTTTGCCACAAGGGTGAAATTGGGTTTTGGATTTTGGAGGGAAGGAGCTAGTAGAGTTCAGAATAGATGGAGCCGTTGGGTCTGGTTGATGTCCTTATAGGTTTCCCTGATGTGAACACAACAAGTGAAAGTGATTTAAGGGTGGCCGACAGGTTGGGGTTAGATCTTCTTGATGGTTCTCAATTAGGATTTTGCACAGGAGTGATTTCAAAAGAAAAATAAAAAGAAAAAAAGTAAGTTATTAAGATTTAAACAGGATTATAGCAATGATGAAGAGAGAAAACAGGGAGAATAGAGAGGAGAGAAGAGAGAGATCGTGAGAGAGAGGTGAATTAATGAAGGAGATGAGAGAAACTAACAGGTTTTGCACTCGTGGAACCAAAACTTCGAATAGTTTTCATTCAACAATCTCCAATCAATAATGTCATACAGCCCTAAATCATCTACTATATAAGATTTCCCAAGTTTCCTATTTCTATCTTGGACTCAAAACACTATTTAAGTGTGGTTGTTGACCAACACTTCTAATATACTTACAAGAATTCAAAATAACACCTAACTATCATTAATTGCAACTAACCCCTGACCTTTAAGGCTTTATTCCAAAACCACCCTTGAGAGAATAAAATTTTGACAAAAAGCACTCCTTAAAAAAAAAAAAATCTAAACTACCAAGGCCTATTGGGCCTCTTCCAAGATCTCTCTTTGGGCTTAATCATGGGTCTCCAAAACGGGTATTTGGTGTCCAACCATCCAATAGCTGTTGCATCGGAGAGTAGTTAGAATTGATAACCAAGAGATACCTCGAAGTGACCATTTTCGTTATCTTAATTCAATCATGCACAAAGAGGGAAATATTATAAATGATGTTGCTCATAGATTTACAGCATGATGGTTGAAGTGGAGAGGTGCCTCTGGAGTGTTGTGTGATAGACGAATACTATAAAAATTGAAGGGGAAACTTTGTAAGACAGCTATAAGACCAGCCACGATTTATGGAGCAGAATGTTGGGCAGCCAACAAACAACATGATGCGCAGGACAACCTTTCCTAGACAGCAATTTTGTAATTTCAAAGCAGACCCATGAAATTATCAGAATACCCTTGGTCAAATTTTCTGAAAAATTACAGGGTGATTATGACCTCTATAAGAAATAGTTCTACCAAAATTCAAGTAATTCCAACAAGTCTAGTTATATGAAATTATATAAAATTTCAGACTATAGGATCTTGAAACTTAAGAAACCAGAAAATTACAGGTAGAAGATGGATCATGATCTCTATGAAATCAAAAAGAAACTTTAAGAAACTTATGTGGATGGTGAGTAGACTGATCAATGAACAAAACCCTAAAATAAAAATCAAGAAAAGACAATAATAGAAGAGAGCGATTTCTATGGTTCAAGAAACACCAAGATTCAAATTCTTGAATCAAAGAACAATCAAAGATAAAGAAAAAAGAAAAGGAAATAGAAGAAGAAGATACCTGGCTCTTGGAGAAGTGAACCACCACCCACGTCCAGTTTTAGGAGACCCACCTAGAGAATCCATGAGTCCCACCATGGTCAACCAGTCACTGGTCAAAGAAGAAAGCCACCAGCTGTGGGTCTTCTAAAATTTTTTTTTTTTATTCAAATCTTTCTTTAACAAAATTATGGGTTACAAATTTATAGACTTTATATGCCAATCTTTTCAAATCTCGCTCTAACTAAATTTCCTAAAAAAATAAAACTCTAAAACAACTAAATTCCGTCATAAAGTGATATTTTATCAGTATTTTAGCCATAGCCTTTTCAAATCACATCGGATTCTCAAGATTTGTCATAACTTTTCCAAATCACATTGGATTATCAAGATTTTGGTCACGTTGGAAAGGTTAATCAATAACCTTTAAAATGGCACCAAAATCAACCCAAACATTAAGTTTTGACCTTCTAAAATATGGCCTAAAGAAAAGTCATAGAAATAGTTCTTTCACTTTCTATAAAAATAAATAAAACCTAATTTATTTGAAAATAAATTAAAACCCTTAAACTGACTAACAAGAAATTAACCTAGAGTAACCTAAAATTAACCACACAAAAACAAATTTCTATACAAAAAATTTAAGCATAAAATTCCTAAAATACCCTTGCAAAAACCCATCAAATCTAAATATAGGCCCTTTCTTGTTCCGCATCATTCTCCCATTGTTCGGAAAAACTTGTCCTCGAGTTTTATAATGAGAAAGGATCAACATCACTGAGAATCTCAAGTTGAATAACCATTAAACATGTCTTCTCGCTAATACTTGGGAGTGGAACGACTTCATAATATTCCTCCTCAAGCAGCTCATTTGTAGGCACCCTAGTCTCATAAAATGAGGTGGCTATCACAAAGGGTTTTGGATCTGCATTATTCTAGCCTTGGTCTTCATATGTTGGTTGGTCAAGATTTGGGATAGCAATATCACATGTATCTACAAGCACCACTGGGTCATTTGTCATTCCCGAAGCATTGGCACTAGACTGCTCATCACCTCCCATATCAAGACTGTCATCGTCCACACTAGCCGTAGACTTGTCTTCCTCAATCCTCATAAGAATTCTCTGACTCAAACAAGACTTGATCTTGAAGTTCCTTGGCTTCTTTCTTGGTCACCTCCTCCTTAGGCAATGGTACAGAGTCAAGCTTGAAGTCATCTGGCTTCTTACTTGCCAATTCTAGCACCATATCAAGAGGCTCAATTCGGATGTGATAATATGTGTCATTTTTTTTTTTTAATAATTGATAATATGTGTCATGGTTGTAGGGCTGCAAAATGAGTCTTCTCATTATAAGCAGCATCCCTTTCTTCCGAACATTTCTTGCCAAGAATCACTTGAGTATTCTTTAAAAAACTTTCATACAAGAAGAATTCAACACCATCACAATATTCTCCTCGGTGGAATTAAATAACAAAATCATAATCTGTATAATAACAACATGTTGTACTAATGCTATTACACTTGATCCCACATCACTTATGAAAGCTATTAGTGAGGTCTTAGATATACATTCAGTCTTGATCAACTTGGCTTTTGAGTATTTATATGTTGACCTAGTAAAGTATTGGATCTCCATGACCTTTAATTCAGAATCTAGATTTGCTTACCTAACATGTCATCTTAATCCTTGAATACAATATTACTTATTTGATATTTTGACTAAATACTTATTAATGTGGATGATTGTCTAAGTACTTTAATACATATTGCACTAACAAACTAGTATGATTGAATGTAATGCATATTTTGTTGAATAGGTTTAAGAATGAACAGGTTTATCAATAGATATCTTAACGAACAACTTAATGGATGATCAAGCTAATGAACCTATTTATGGATGGAAGTTGTTGAACAAGTGTATGGATGAATATGCTAATGAAATTGTTAATGGGTGAATAGATTGTTAAACAGGTTAATGACCCTGTTTATGGATAAATAGGTTGTTGAATATGTTAATGACCCTTTTTATAGATGAGTTGGTTGTTGAATAGGTTAATGGATGAACAAGTTTATAGATGATAGTGGTTAATGAACAATTTAATGGATTAACAAATTGTTGAATAACTGTATGGATGAATAGGTTTAGAGATGAATAAGTTAATGACCATATTTGTGAATGAATTGTAATGACCCCAAATTTCTTAACCTTATTTAGGCGTGAATCTGGACCACTACTAAATCGAATCTATACATAATTGGTTATAAATTTTAGCCTTTTACCTGAACATGTTATCTACATAGAAAACTTAAACCTTAAAATAACATAAGCAACAAAATAATAATCTATCACATCTAACCAAAATCTTAAAGGTGCAGTGGAAATAAACCATAAACGTGTATCATCTATAAAACTAACATTCCATCACTACGACCAAAACATGAAACTGTAAATCTTAAGTACGTAACTTCAAACCTAATACAATCCAAAATGAAGGTCTAATACAAAATGTAGAGTCTAAATAAAACTGAAACTATTAAAAAAGAAAAACATTTGTTGCATGCCTTCTTTTTTACCTCAAGGTACTCTAAACAACGTACCTACACTAAATTACACATGAAAAATAACATGGATTAGTGAGATCCATGACTCGTAAGTAGGTACACAAAACCATTGTGAAACCGGACAAACAAAGCGCGAATCTTTCAATATAGAAATACTGAGTATATCTCCATATATAATATATGTCAATTTCTAGCATGTAGGCATGCGCTAGTGTACATATATCATCTACAAATCATCACACGATCTAAACAGTTATCATTATGGTTCATCATGTAAGAACTATACATGACAATACACATGATTCTATTTATACATGACAATTCACATGATTATAATACTTATGCATGGATAAATGCATAATTCTATTTATACATGACATTCTTATAATATCTACACATAACAATATGCATGATTCTGCTTATATATGACATTCTTTCATTATATGTGGTTGAAGATATGTATGACAATATGAATATACAATGACTTGGTAAGCATTTCCTAAACATATCATGACATGGATAATTTAATCCTGACAGGCATTTTCTAACAGTTTTCATGCATGCCATACGCATTACCAACAAGAATAAGTATAGGTAAACTACTTCAAGGTATACATGAATCATTCATATGCATTTAGTAGCTATAACAAGACAATTGGCATGGTGAGGCATATATAGATCAATTTTTACTTTTACTAATTCATCTTTACCTTAGCATTTATTGCTTATATTATAGCTTTCATAAACTCTTACCATTTGTCTTGTTCAACATAGTTCTTTTCTTTTACCTCTCATTATCCTTTGCATTTTCGTTCCTTAAGTTCCTTCACTACTTATCACTTTATCAAATTTCACTTATCACTTCAAATAGTTTTCATTATTTTTCTTTTAGTCTTCATTTATCATTTTCTTAAGACTACATTTTCTTTTCATACATATCTTATAAACTTGGATCTTCTTTTTAAAAACTATGTGATTTCACTATTTTCTTGATATTTTCTTTCTTTAGTCATATTAAGGACTTTCATTTTCATTAGTAACTTATGTACTTTCATGGAATTTCTTTTTATTATATAACTTATGGATCATTTCTTACTTATGAAACTTAAGATTTTTATATTCCCTTGTCTTGATACTTTTAATTATTTGCATGACTTATAATTTCACTTTACTTTTGAAGCTTATATGTTTCTCTTTCCTTTCTTATCCTAGTTTTACTTTTCTTACATATTTTATACATTTCATTTACTTGTGAGACTTAAGAGTTTCATTTCTTGCCTTTACACATTCTTTCTTACCTGGCTTAAAATCATTATTTCACTCTTGAAGCTTATAGGCATCCTTTTCTTTTCTTAATGTTTTTACTTCCTTATAGACTTCCCTTTCTTCTTATCACAGTTTTATTTTTATTTTTTATGACTTTTCTCTTTTTCTTACATGTTTTCCGTTTCCCAATAGTGGGACCTTTAGCATTACGTCATACCTTAGCACCTTGTGTTATTCCACAATGGCGGGTCATCATACTTTGCTATTGAGATCTATTCTCGATGGAAAGACCATTTTTCCATTAAACTATATGGATAGTCCATCATACAATTTCATTATACCCCAATGGAAGGGCTATTCTACTATTGCATTACACCCCAATAGGAAGGGCCGTCATACCATTGCATTATACCCTAATGGAAAAGGCCGTCATACCATTTCATTCTACCCCAATAGAAATGACAATCATACCATTGTTTATATACAAAATGGGAGGGCCGTCAGACTTCGCCATTGAATTGTATCTTTAATGAGAATGCCATCATATTCTGTATCCTTTATATCTTAATTATTTTTGTTTCTCACTTAACACTAATCATCATTTAGCTCTTAATGGTGGGATCATTATTATTTAGTCACTTATCTTTACTTTCCTTACTTATCTTGTTTAATTCTTCTTATCATTTATTCGTATCAAATATTGTCTATTCTTAATCATCTTACCCTTACTTAGCATATTATTCAATCCTAATACAAGAGGCAATTATGTTCACATGATATAAGTGTACTAGCAAGATCAAGAATAGGTGCAACATAAAACAAATCATTATTTAACCTTATCAATGAGGGCAGTTATACAACCCTACATATATTTTCAAATATCATGAAACCTATACACATGGCATGAAAAATGGTCTAGATAACGATTCAATTACATGTCATCCAATTACTCACTATCTCTAATCATATCTTTACTTGAACCACCATTACATAGGGTTTCCCAATCAATTTATACACAACAATATGCTAGTATCATTACATGGAGATCAACATGCTTCATAGTTATCTTCTAACATTACCTTTAACCAACATATTTAAGAG
>JAOXJP010119115.1:0-13901 GCA_025762735.1 Platanus orientalis | reverse complement strand
GGGAAACTAGGTGCTGACAACTTTCATAATCCATGTTTTGGCCAGATTATCTCTCGGATTTTCTGAACCTATTTTGGTAATTTGGGAATAACTTTCACTCCAGAGATCATATTGAGGTGATTCTTGCTGCTACAAAAAGCTAAGAGACAGAGGTACAAATCATATGTTGACAACTTTATCCAAATCAATCGTCATCAATGAGAAAATCGCGTGGAAAGTGGCTGGTAATTTCTTAACTTGGGAATCAAGCAAGAATATTCTCAAAATCGTACCATAAGGGGTTTGACCAAGAGATTATAAATAGAGGGCTTCACATACACTTTGAGCATTGAGAAAATTGGAGAAGAGCATCCCAAGGAGAGGTGGCGTGAAAGAGGAGAGAAGGAGCTGTTGAAGTTCCTCCTTTGAAGCTTTGAAATAAAATTTTTTCTTTCTCTATCTTTTATTGAATGTTCTTGTTTAAATTTCTAGTTTTTATTCATTTAATTATGATTTTCTAGTTTTCTTATTTTAGGGATAGGATGTAGTCATTGAATCTTGATATGATTTGAATATGGTTGTATTGAATATCCTTTGTTAATTGTAATTGGATGATTTCAGTTTTCATTCTTAAAATATGACTGGTCATGAATTAAATGCTTAAGATGTTGAATGAAGTAACGAAAGTTGAAGTTCAATATCAGTTCGTGAATTTATTAAACATTGGCAGTGTAGTTTAGAAATAAATACACACCTTTGTGACCTACATTCAAGAATACCACAGAGCATAATGAATTAATATTAATTTATGTGATCACGACAGTAGACATCGGATTAATATAGGTGTAGGTGTTATACCTTGAAAGAGGATATCACATAAAAAGGGAATTCGGTCATTGTAATTAACAAAACATTAATGCTAGCAACTAGGTTTAAACTCATTGAAGGAATTCAATTGATGAAATCCAAGCCCTAGGAACCTTTCATATTTGATTTTTCAGGTTAAGAATTTACAGTCAGTCACATCAATTTGGAATTGTCTAAATAATATAAGAAATTTTATAAATTGGTACTTGAATCTCATCCTTGTGGAAACGATACTCTTTTTGCTTTGTTCTATTTGTCACGACTCATGCACTTGTAGTAGAGTCTAGGGGACATCAAGAGGAAGAAAAAATAGTTGTTTCAGGAACTGGATCCGAATTAGACTCCTGGATGGGGGCACCAAAATTTTGAACTTGATGATCATCTTGTTGTAGATGTTCCTCAGTTTGTGCCTTCTTCCGCCTAGTGTACACTTTGAGTTCTGTCTTCTCATTTCCACTAACACCATTGTCAAAGTAATATGGAGGTACAAGAACTAGAAGAGAAATTGATGAAGACAACTCTTTACTAGTAATCTTCCCCTGAAGAGGTGTCTTATCCAAGGAAAAGAAAGGTGTAGACTCAAAGAAAGTCACATCCCAAGAAACAAACTTCCTACTGGTAAGTGCATAAAAGCACTTGTATTCTTTCTGATAAGCACCATAGCCTAAGAAAACACATTTCAGTGCTTTAAGGTCTAGTTTGGTGTGATCAAATTTGGAAACATGCACATAACAAATGCATCCAAAAGTTTTGAGGGGAAGAGAAAACAAGGGAGTATCAAGGCACAACATTTCTAATGGAGATTGAAATGAAAGTATTCATGTAGGCATCCAGTCCATAAGGTAGACTGCTGCTTGAATTGCCTCAGCGCAGAAGGTTTTTGGTACATTCATTGTAAACATTAGGACTCGAGCAATTTCAAGCAAATGCCTATACTTGCACTCCGTAACCCCATTTTGCTCAAGAGTGCCTAGACAAGTTGTTTGGTGAACAATTCTAGACTTATCAAAAAACAATGCAAGAGAATTAGAGAGATACTCTCCACCATTATCTAAATGAAGTACACAAATTTTAACAGTAAATTAAGTATCTATCACATGATAAAAAGACTTAAATGCGGTGTCAACATCACTTTTGTTCTTTAATAAATATACCTAAGTAACACGTGAATAGTCGTCAACAAAGGTAACAAAATATTTGAATCCAAAGTATGAAGTAACAGGTGATGGGCCCCAAACATCAGAATGAATTAGAGAAAATGCAAATGAACTTTTATTGAAATTAGATGGATAAGTAGAACGACAATGCTTAGCCAGTTGGCATGGTTCACAATGTAGTTTATTTGGATAAAAATGAAATTGAGGAAATATCTTTTGTAATAAATGAAAAGAGGGATGACCAAGACGCTGATGCCGTTGTAACAACTCATTTGTAGATGTGATGGAGATGTTCCTTCTTATTGTTGAGGTAGCCACTAAAGACTGAGGATCTAGGTCCAGGAGATAAAGTCCATCTTTCTCATGCCTCATACCAATAGTCTTCTTCGTCTTCAATTCCTGAAATACACAATGAGAAGGAAAAAATATAACACTACAGTTAAGACTTTTAGTGATCTGACTGATGGACAATAAATTCAAAGTAAAGTTCAGGACATGTAAAGTAGAAGACAGTAACAAGGAAGACGTGGCAGGTATGTCACCATGACCAGCAATGGGGAAATAAGATCCATTTGCAATACGAACTTTATCCCTCCCAGAACTAATTTTGTAAGTCAAAAAACGAAAGACATACTCGTCATATGATGTGAGGCTCCTAAATCAATAATCTAGGAGCTCTGAGAAGTAGGAACATATGCAGATAATGCTGAAGTAGAAGTACCTAAAGCTGCAAAAGAATAAGAGCGGGATGTTGGAGTCACCTCAAGATTAGAGACTAATCGACAGATTACCATCAGATGAGGAATTAGGTGTAGGAGCTGTAGGTACGAGCTCTGAAGTCGAAGAAGATGCTACTAAATGAGCACTAGGTCAGTTACCATCAAATTTGCCACCTCCCCGACTACTAAATCCACCTTGTTTAAATGAGCGATAAGGTAAATCATGCGGTTTACCATATAAATCCCAACACTAGTCCTTTGTATGTCTGGACCTACCACAGTACTCACACTTGAGTCTACCATGATCATCAAATCCACCAGATGAAAATCTACTACCATGGCCTCTACCTACTGAACCACCACAACCTCCTCTACCAAAACTAGACACAAGTGTTGACTTCTCAATAAACGTTGCAGAATTCATCACTCCACGTCGTCTCTCCTCTCTATGGACATATGCATAAACTTCATTTAACGAAGGAGGAAGAGGCATATTCAGGATTTGAACTCTCACCTGCTCATACTCAGGATTTAGTCTTGCCAAAAACTCAAATACTTGAATTTCTTCTACATGTTTTTTATAAGCGGTTGCATCTTTAACACAAGAGGGCCGGTAGGTAGTATAGTAGTCAAGTTCCTTCCATAGTTTCCTCAAAGCAGCATAATAGATGGCTAATGGTTGATCACCTTGTTTAAACTGAGCAATTTGCTAGCGGAATTCACACACTTTAGCAGTATGGCCAATCTCTGAGTAGGCCTGAGACAATGAGTTTCATATCTGATGAGCAGTTTCTAAGAATAAGTAATGATCACTGATTTCAGGCTTCATGGAATTTAGTAGCCATCCCATGTCATGGCATTTTCAGTCTTCCATTTCCTATAACGAGGATCATCCTTAGGAGGAACATCTATCTCACCTGTCAAATATTCTTCTTTGTTCTTGCCTTAGACAAATATCAAAACTGATTCAGACCATGTCAAATAATTGCTTCCATCAAACTTCACTGTAGTCACTTGTGCCTGTGAAGAATCACCAACAATAGGTGGATAACTTACCACACCTTCATTGGAAGTACTTGGAGTTTTCTCGAATTTTTTACTATTGTTTGACATAGTAAACTTAATAAACCTTCACACCTGCAAAATCTTCACACAAACACTATAGAGGGCACATACACCACGAATTTTCGTCTAGAACAAAACAGGCATGCTGGCACAGAAGGGGACACGAGGGGGCATGAAAGGACATTAAATTCAATCACACAGAATTTCGTTAAGGCACACAGTTCATGGCCAATTGTTACTCAATTGTAGGCCTTGTCTGTAGTCGCAATACCTTCACAACAACATTGGTTTGTGCAGCATACACCAAACATTACCAATTGAAAAAGCCCGAAACGATTAAACGAAACAGCCCCTGCTTACGTAATGTCCCTGACGAAAATCACTCCAGCTCTCTCGAAACTTCACAAAACTTTGCAAGGTTAGTCTGGAATGATGGATCATCAAAAAACGACCCTAGTAGTATATATTATACATATACATGATAGACAATTATACCCTTCGTACATTATACTTCAACAAGTATGTCATAATGGGTGCCTGAGCTACTCAACAGCTCCTCACAATACCCAAGATTTTATTCTCTTTGTGCATATTTTTCTATGTGAAACTGGTATGAAAGTTCCCTTTGAAAGCCTTCTATCAAGTCTGCCTTCTCATTGTGTGTTACTGGCAAGGATTTCCTTTCCATATATCAACTTATTTTCAGGTAGTTTTTCTCTTTTGTTTTCCCTATTAGAATGAACATAAGACTAATGTAAATACCATAGTATTAACCCTTAGGAATCCATAAAGACCAACCAAATTAAGTTCCTTTGGACAAATCAATTGAAGAATTTGTAGGACTACTTAATAATTTCTAGTCTTTCTAGTAATTAAGGAAAATAAGTCCATATACTTTAGGTTTTGGTTTTTTCCCCAGAAGGTCAAAATCTAATATACCTAGGTGCTGGAACATGATTGGTCTACTTGTTTCAAAATAACAAAGTACCAATACTCACCCTGGATATTGCAAGGATACTTCTAGTTGACGAGAAAAATGTCTATTTATGAGGGTGCTTGTCCCTCGCAAATACATATCTGCGATGTTATTTTACTATCACGGGCCATCGCTGCAATGATGGTCACTAAAAGGGTTTATTTTTTTTTTTTTTTTTTATTTTTTTTTTTTTTTTTGCGAGGGGCTCTGGCAAAAACTCTTAGTGGCAAGGGTGTATGACCTTTAGAAATAGAAAAACTGGTCATCACAAATGGAATACCAAATGAGGAAGGAGGTGACGGGTTAAGTATTTGCGAGGGCATATGGTCGTTGGATATGGGAAAACCGATCCTTGCAAATAGAATACCAAGCAAGGAAGGAGGCAACAAGTTAAGTATTTGCAAGGGTCATGTGCCTTCACAATTGTTTATCTACTATTTAAGATCTTTGTTTGCCTTATGCAAAGGCCATTTAAACCCTCGTTAATGTTTTCTACATTTTACTAGGTATTTTGCCCTTATAAATAATCTCATATATGATGGTACATATAAGCCGTCATTAATGCTTTCCTTCTTTTTGCTAGGCATTTTTATACTTTTTGCTAGTGTATTTCGCCCTCGCAAATAATCTCTTCTACAAGGTACCTTTATGCCATTGTTAATGTTTTTCTCTTTTTTGCTAGGGCATTTTTCCATCACAAATAACTAACTATATAGTTGTTATTTTTTTTTAATATTGAATTTAGTTAATTTTTGTTATATTCGCTTTCATTTATATGGGTGTTTTACAAACCTGTGTGGACAAAAATTCTCCAGCTATGATAGTTCAACAATTATTAAAAAATGACTATTACAAGATGAAAATAACATACAAAATTCATCACCTCAATCACGTAAAAGTACACAATTTATAAATAGTATTATACAATAAAGATGTCCTAAACACATAAAATAGAAATAGTATTCTAAAGTTCAGCAACAACAATAATGACAATAAAATATCAATCTTCCTCTGATTTATGTTACAAGCCATTTTCTTCATCCAAGTTGTCATCGGGGTTGTGCTCTCCATCCACATCTCCACTAATATCGACCTATAACAAAAGGTTTTAATAATGTCATGAGTAATTATATGCTTTAAAGAAGCGCGTGTTTATTAATGAATATAAGTGCCAGGGGTATTTTCTATGTTAAAAAGATAGTTCAAGATCAACACAATATCAGACTATTAAATTAACATTATTCTGTAAGACACATCTGGTTACATGACGTACTCAAGTAATTAAGTGTTATAAAAATGTGATTAGCTCTACAAGAAGTTCTTTCCATTCAATCTGTCACAGAAGAAACAAGGAACCAAGTTTTCAGCTAATGCCCTTCTATATTTAGCAATTATAAATAAAAGATATTGAATTCTTTGACAATGCTGACAGGTTGAAAGGTAGTCTACCTGCTGATTAGCTGCTTCACTGCTCTCAACAAAATCTGGCCACGTCTTCAGCTCAAAATCAACTTTCAATAAATGTACATTAAATATAAAAATAAATAAATAAACAGTAAAACATATAGAGAAAACATAACATAGTAATGTATTTCAGGCCCAATTGGCCAGACCAAATAGATGAAAATATGAAATAGAATACTTGGGTAACAATTGAGAGGACTGGGGTTGGCCCAGTCATTGTCTGCCTAGTTGTAGGATTTTTATTAACTACCTCATCCAACTCAACTGGAATTGGCTCAGGCTTTAAGTGTTTGTTAGTTGTGGCTTTCCTAGCATGGCTTATGCTAGGTGTTTTGAGCTTTTTTCATCTTGCTAATATATTTCCTTTACTTTTTCAAAAAAAAAAAAAATTCATGGATGATCACAAGAAGCAGTACTCTATGCTTACACTGAGAAGGAAGAAAGATCATGGTACAAATTTTGGGGACATTAAGATTACCCTGATTTACCTGTTTTACTACCCAAGTCTTTGAGATGAATGAGAAGGAATGCTTCCAGCAAACAAATAGATGTGGTCATGTTGTTTCTCTGTAACAGATGTACTTCACCAAGTACTCAAGGCTCTGTCAAGTTACAATGCCTGCATTAAGGATCACTTAGAACTAATTAAAGAATTTGAGTCCAAGAAACATTAAAAACAAATGAGAAAAATATAGAACGGTGTATGTTTGAATTGGATCACGTTGATAAAGTATGTAGGTATTAGGACCACAGTAGATCCAACTTGCATCATATACACCATGGCCACCCATCTTCAAAAAAAGCATTCCTTTATACTCAAGAACTCTTTATTAGAACTTCTACCACCCAAAACCAAGCCTACCAAAGCTTCAATTCCATCAACATCTACCAATTGATCAACCACCCCTGGCCATAGCGCAAGGATCCAATAATGCATAAACCGATTCACATAAGTGGACTAGCTTTCACAAGCGTTATTCATAATGTCTCATGTCTACACATTGCAGTCCATTTCACCAGCCACTGTCTAAGAATTCTCTTCCATTTTGAATTATCTCACAAATGTAGTTGAAAATGGACTCTCTTGGTTATGGTGAAGCTCTTTTTTTCAACAAAAAAAAAAAGAGACTTGTACTTTATGTTTCCAATTTGAAACTACAGTCCCATATGCTTCTTCCAATTGGCACATCATAAGCTCTAACCACTTATGATGTACTAAATTTAAATCTAAAGCTCCAAAAAAAAAGGCATGGCTTACGGAATCTAAATCTACATTATTAATGGAAATTCAAGATCACTGGAGAATTTCAAATTCAGTGAAAGAAATAAAAGGAGTTCCATAGGTCCAGGGTTCTCTTCCTATATGTGAATAGCTTGTTTCAGTTTTCATGTTTTATTATTAACACTTATGAAATGCCATGGAAGAATGATTTCTTTTTAATCTAGGTAAAATTGATTCCCCTAACCAGTCTCCCAAACTAATCAATCTCCACAGATTAAACAACTCCAAATAAGTGAGATATTTCAATACAACGGGCAAGGTCCACTCAATTTTCACCATCCATCTTTAGGAGTTTTTTTTATTCTCCAAATCATTGGATCAAATGCCCCAACATATTTATCTACCATAGTTTCTAGTGTGCTTTCTTTTCCCTCTTCAATATTTCTGTTTTTTTACCCTTTAGTGGAATTCAATCCATATCAAAGGAAATAGTAAGTTGAAGACAAACACATTGTAAACAGAACAAAATGAAACCCTAACTTGGAGATTTTCATTAAATCTTGTGATACCTTGAATTGAGATTAGTAGTCGAGGTGAAGAAAGAAACAGGACTCTAACCGAAGCTAGTACTCTTGAGGCTGTTCTGCCAGATTCGAATGCATGATCATCTATCTCTCACTCTCTGTCATTTCGCCTACGGATGGAGATGATCTTTCCGTCGAAAATGATCATTGTTATAGCAGCTTGATGTTGTCCTACCCTTATGTTGCATTATAGTGCAAGGTCCCTGAGTTGCAGAAAATGAGAAAATTAAAGAAGAAGTTGTCATATTAACAAGAAGAAGAAGATGGAGCAGAGATTAGGTTCACTGAGTGCCGAGAAGACAAACCAGAGCACCCTGGCTCTCTCTAGCTAACCCCTTTGAATATAAAAGCCCCTTTTAATCCCTAAGGATTAGGTATGAACCCCTAGATCAGCCCAAGGTCAGCCCGGCATCAGGGGCCGGCACATCAGCGTCGAAAAGTGAAAAGCATCCCCAAAAATTTCGAGGATGATTTGTTGGCCCCTAATGTTTGGTATGATCCCCTAGGTCAGCCCGACATCAAGGGCCAACATATCAGCATCGAAAAGTGAAAAGCAACCCCCAAAAAGTGTGAATCACCTTTTTGGCACTGATATGTTGGCCCTTAATGTCGGTTTGACCTTAGTCTGACCTAAGGGGGTCACACCAAATCCAAGACGAAAAAAACTCGTTGATGCCAATTTTTTCCGATCAAATCCGATGGTTTTAATCGAAAATTTCACTAATAAAAACTTGTTAAAAAATATGGGAAAATGATTATTTTCTCAGGTTTTCTAAATGGTATAAAACTATTTGCTTAGAATTTTTTTTAATATTTTCTTAAGAAAACATATGTTCAAGTGCAAACAAATGTGGCCTTAGAGAAAATAAGCGTTTTTTTTTTCGTAGATCAAAGGCGAGATTGACTTGAAGATCTTTTACTTGGACAAAGATTCACCAACTCTTGACATGGCTACACTAGATAAAAAATATAAAGCTTCGGCTATAGTTGAGGCGTCAGCAACAGAGGAGAAATCAGCGATGACTCCAAGGATTATGGATTCAAGTCAACTTGGCTGAGTCAAAGAGTCAACTTGGTGAATCGACAAACAATGGTATGCATGTTGGTAGGCTCTTAATCATGCACAATGTCAATCATCGCTAACCTACCTTCCTTCAATGTTGTTGATCCTAATCTTATAGGTGATGAGAAAAAAGAGTCTTATTGCAGAACAAATCCTATTTGATGTAGGATTGTGTCTCTTTGATGACCTTTACAACCTAAAGGAATTAGGCACACATTGGGCTCTTCCATTAGCTCCTTAATCATCTTAGAAGTCTAAAATTACTTTGGTTGCAATTTTCTGATGTCAACATCACAAAATATAAAAACTTTGAGTTTTTGTCCTTCAGTAGTCGCGATCCTGCTCTTTCAATCTCAATTGGCGTGCAAATCACGAATGGTTTATACTAGTCCCGATTTGGTTGACTTGTCTAATCGTGAATGAATTGTATTTAGGTAAATTCACCTTAGTTGCGAATTTTATGTGTCAACAAATGGCAAATGCAATGCTTCAATGCCCAACTCATAGGAATTGGGAGTCCTTGGTGATGGACTATAGCATCTCAAGGCCACTCACTAGATAGAGAGCGAAGAAAATGGGGTTGATTGAGATTTTTGAATATTTGTGCATCCAAACAATGAAATTGAGATTTTTGAATTCCAATTTTGTTCATATATATACAAATGGTAGAATTCTGAATCCGCATAATTTAATTATGCAGTTTTTAATTATGCATAATTGGAATTTCAAGCCAATTCCAATACCGTGAATCCAAATGCACCTTGAAGGCATGGGAAGGTGTGGGAATTAGAGAGAATATCACTTTTTAAAAAGTCGGATCGGTCTGGTGATTCGAAAGTTTGCAAATCCGAATTATTGGATAACTCATCTCTGGTTACCAATTGATTAGTATAAAAATATATTGTGTGTGTTAATATTTATTCATACTAAATGGTCTTAAAACCAAGTTACTAGGCCGAGTCAATATTTACATTGTTTCATACAAAATGGTCTTGAAACCAAGTTACTCGACCGAGTTACTGGAAAACTCATTTTGAGTTTTGTGCCATAAATTAGTAACACCCTCAAGCAATAGTAATTGGTGCTAAAACTACTTGGGGTAACTTGACTCTCTTGTGGTAAATACGGTAGGCCCATGCAAAAAACTTCATAAAATAGATGAGATGTTTGAAGAGTAAGTCTAATATTATCAATTTTGTTCCTCATCCATCCCTCACAACAATGATTAATATCACGTGATGCTAATTGTGGTGTGTTTCTGATCATGATCTCCAATTTTAACAAATTGATTCAATATGCTTTTTTTCCTATTGTAACAACAATTTTCATGATTTGATTTTTGACATTTTAACCCCAAAAAAATGTGGGAATATTTTCAACCCAATTTTTTTGTTGTTGACATTTTGCTCATTATTTGTGAGGGTTAGCCATAGCCATGTATTTACGAGGGCATTAAATATACCACCCTTGCAAAAGAATACTCGTAGGAATATTTCTCTCTAAAACAAAATTAAATTTTAATCCATATTTATGAGGGAAATCAAAAGCCATCACAAATATAATAGTAATAGCGAGGGTTAACTCCTTGCCTTTGAAAAACAAATCATCTTTTGTGAGGATTACAAGTAGCCATCAGAAATACATTTTTATTTGCGAGGGCTACTTGTTGCGAGGGAAAATAAATACCCTAGCAAAAACATTTGGAAAGAATATTTTGTTCCAATTTTTTATTTATTTACGAGAGCTACTAATGTACTTGTGATGGTATTTTGGTATCACAATTGTTTTGGCATTTTACTAAACAATTGCGAGGGCTATAATTATCCCTCACAAATACATTCGTATTAGCGAGGGCGACAATTAGTCATCGCAAATAAATTCATATTAACAAGGGTTAAATCCTTGTCCTCATTAATATGAATGTATTCGCGAGGGCTAACTCTTTGCTCTTGCAAAAAATGCACCTTTTACGAGGAAAAATAAATACCCTCACAAAAACATTTGGTAGGAATATTTCCCTCCAAATATTTTGTATTTATGAGGGCCAATAATGCATTGGTGATAGTATTTTGGTCTTATCACAACTATTTTTGCATTTGACCAAACGATTGTGAGGGTAATGTTTGTTCGCAAAGTGTGTTTTTGCGAGTACTTTAGATAACCCTCACAAATGTTTTGTCGCTAAAAGCCATATTTGTTGTACTGTGGCGCTTCCTATTGTATTATCGGTTATTTTCTTAACTCCTAACTATTTCAGTATTAAGTATGTTGACAAAAATATTTACAAAATATTTTCTAATGTAATTCTTTTAATAAATTATAGAAGTTCCATTAAATTTTGAATGACTAAATATTATAAAATACTTAATCTACAAAAATAGAAGTTAAGAATGGTTAATAACATGGTAGAGATACTCTTATTTGGACTTGTTTCTTGGATTTTGGGAAGGAAATAAATGTTTTATCCAGGATTTGGTGTCTACAATACCAGGGGACTTCACATTGAATAAAATGGGCAGGGGTTAGATGAAATTTTAAATTCCCACCCATTTTATTCCATATGACGTCCTCTGGTGTCCTAGACACCATCCTGTGTTGACAAACCAATTATCTCAAAACCTTAAGGTGTTAGGAGATACACAAAATAATATATTTCAACACCCCCCTCAAGAGGAACACTGTTCTCTCCTGAGAACACACTTAGGGAGCTAGGCACGGGTCCGCACAACACGTACACATGCACACAACACTACATCTAGGAAAAAACTTCCACTAGGATTCGAGCTCACAACCAAACCTACTCTGATACCATGTTGACAGTAAATTAACCAACTCTCCTAAAACCTTAAACTGTTAGGAGATACACAAATTAATATACTTCAACATCCTGGATAGGACATTTACTTCATTTTGGGAAATGACAAGTTGTGACCCTATTTCCTTGGTAGCATCTGTATCGGTATGTGGGCATCTTACATCTCAACTTCAAGGTTTGCGGTCCTCAGAAACTTATGCAACAAAATGGAAATGCTTTCTTTGATGTTGATGGAAGTTGTTTGAATGAGATGTAACAGGCAACGATTTTAAGGATGTGAAATATTTGTTGAATTGACCAAGAAGTTTGATGTGGTGGCAATGCAATGGTTAGAGAGGATTTAACCTCTTTGGAAACCTAAGCCGAAGCATGAAGGACTTATGAAGAAGCCTACTTGCTGCCCAACTCATTAGTGTCTTAATTTTCTGTTATTTTCTATTTGTAGAAGCTTTAATTAGTAGTTTTGAATGTAATAAGGCCATTAGAGCCATGTTAGAAGGTTGATAAGGGGTTAAGACTAATTTAGAAGAGTTTAGGATATTTTTGTTGAGTTTTTAAAAGTTTTTTATGCCTTTATTTAGTGCTGGCCGTACAACCCTTTTACAAAGGGTATTTCTGTCTTTTTATATTTAAGGGCATATATAAGCCTCTTTAAGACAACTTGTACGAGCAGTTGAGATTTATGAATTGAAATTGAAGTGAATCCCACGATTTGGCTGTTTTTTCCTCTCCTTATATATATAATCAATATCTTCACCTGCATGCAAACTAAGAATAATATGAATTTGAGTATATTTATGTCTGGTAACAAGAATTGCATTGGACATTTTATTTTCTGAATCTATTGGGTTTAATGGATGACGCTTTGTTGAGTTAATATATAGAATTAATCTTTAACTTTTATATAATTTTGATTGCTTGCTTTCTTTCTGCCACAAAATTCTGAATGAACAGTGGTGGAGTTATGCATTAGAGAGTCCCTTTTCGTAGTTTCTCGCACATGCTAACAGATCTTGGGAGCTTTCGGCAAGCAAAATTTTTGGGTGATTATCATGTTTATTGAAAGACTTTGAACACCTTAAAGGGAAAGTGGAAGTATATATTAATTAGAGGAATGTATGTTTATATATTAAGATCCCTATAGCACTAAAGGGGATGCACTTTGGCATCTGCTTTCTGCAGAAAGAAAGGAATAGCTGCTCTTTGAAGATAAGTACAGCACATTTGCTTCTCCAACGGCCCTCTATTCTTAAGGTCTAAAGTTTGTCAAGTATATTGACTTTGTAATTGGATAGGAGCTCTCTTCTCTAGCTCTCATCCTTAGATGACTTGCCTTTGTATTTGGATGGGAGCTCGCATCTCTACCTTTCATCCTAGATAACTTGTAAGGTCTTCTTTACTTCTATAAGCTTGTAGCTTCCTTTTTATTTGCTTTCTGATTTTAATAAAATCTCTCCTTTTCCCTGTTTTTTGTCTTTTGTTCCAAGGAAACTAAACCAATTAATAACATTTCAATGTCTGATTTCTAAATAAAACAACTTCTTTTACAGTTCTTTTGAACTCTCAAAAAAGTATTGTTGTGGTTTTAATGAGTGTTACAGATGGTGTGGTCAGGAAGAGGATTCTTGTGGCAACAATAGTAACATTGGTTTAGAATTTTATTTTATTTTATATTAATAACAGAGATAATTCAATAAAAAAAATAAAGAAAAATAAAGAGAGAAAGAAAGAAGAAAAAGCAGGCAAGAGTACAATGGTGCAGCCTTATTGTAGGATGAACATTGCACAGGTAGGGACTGCGCCCAATATAAAGGAGATCTCATGACTCCGATTTTGGCAACACCATCAGCCATTGCATTTTTCGATATAAGAGCAAGAGAGAATGAAAGGTTGATCTAGCTCTCCAATATCATGGATGTTATTAGCTAGATGCCAAGGGCCCATGATGCGGGAGCATACCATGTCAAGAAGAAACTAGAGGATCATAGAT
>JAOXJP010119104.1:0-13901 GCA_025762735.1 Platanus orientalis | reverse complement strand
TTCAGCCACACTCATTTTATGTACTTGTTGTTTGTTGGCTGCCCAACACTCTGCTCCATAAAGCATGGCTGGTCTTATAGCTGTCTTATAGAATTTTTCCTTTCATTTTAGTGGTATTCGTTTATCACACAACACTCCAAAAACACCTCTCCACTTCAACCATCACGCTCTAACTATAGATGAAGATGGATTTTGAACCAGGTTTGTGGTATGACACCCACAAAATTTACCAACTTAGCAAGTTGGCATCTTCAATATAATAGTTCTACTAACGAGATAATACCACATAAAAAAACAGCCATTGGATATGGGAATAAATGCATCATCCAACGACCACAAAACTTCAAAGAGCTTTTGGTCCTTTAGTTAACCCATTCAGACGTTGACATTATAGGGCTAGGGCCCAGATCATAGCAAGTTACAAACTGCAAAAGAAACCCATATATCAAGGTTTGGGAGAGTTTGCAGGGCTTCAATACTCTAAGGGGGATTGATAGATAGCTTAAAATGGAATGGCCGCCTCAGCCTTTGCAAGGTGTTAGCATGAACAGGTCGACAGGAGGTTGATATTATCAAGAGTTTTGCCAAACGGGTGATAGCAGGCGATACACTCCAAGGATGTGGATGCTCTGTTTTCCAAATGAATAATAGAGTACTTGTCTGAGAAAATATTTAAGAGAAGGGAAATTTGCCGCATCGGACCCAAGTTTTACCAATTTGCCAAAGAGTGTGGTAAACCATTACCTTGCCCAAATCGGATCTTTACAATATATTATTACTAATTTACCCCTAATTCAGTAATATTAACGAAATAGTGTGGTAAATTAAAACTTTGTCCAAATCTACCCGTGTAGCCTTACATCCATATTTTCATAAAGAAAAGGTTGTGACACCAGAATAAGCCGTAATGGAAATCGTCGATCATCATGCCAAACTTTCACCTGCTCTAATGATGAAAATCAGAAATCCTTGAAAGAGATCCCTGAAAGGCTCATTTGTCAAGTGAGGTTCATGTGGTCTGCCTCATGTATGGCAGCAAACGACAATCATCGCCATTGGTTCGGAGAAGCAACTACTTTATGGTTTGGGATTAAAAGCATTCAGGCTATTAGACTCAACAGTCCTCTATTTTGTTCACACTGTGGCACCAAAGAAAGGAAAAAACTTCTCTTCCATTGTCTAGGCCCAAAATGTCCGATGGTGGTAAACAAGCGAAGAAGTGAAGCAAGGAAAAAAAGAAGGTGAACACTGTGTTGCCTTTTGTCTGGGTCACCTGCAATAAACTTCACTATGAAGCACCCAGATACAAGCCATATCGGACCCTAATTTTTCAACTTCTGGCGCTAGATCTAGATTTATTAACATTGATTTTGTTTCCTGTACATTTTCCATCTCCGCATTGTAGGCAGTGTAGAGATTGAGATGACGTCACAAAGTTCGCTTCAGTCATAATGGAGTTCCATTGGTGCCCCCCTTGTTACAAGCTTTACGAACCACCCACTCAGTTTACTTTCCACCCTCAAATAATCGAATCCTTTCTTTGTTCTGCCTATTTTTACCAGATACTATTTTTAATTAAAAAAAAACATCCTTCATTGTTGGCTGATATTATTTGATTTTATTGGTTTGGAGTACATAAAAATAACTTACATGTTCCATAAGCTCATGTCGTAATCTTGTCTAGATTTTGGGTTCCATTTCAACTAAACAACAAATAGAGGATCTCGTTGATGTTTTTTTTGTTGAATTGGTTCATTTGGAAAATTTGAAAAATAATCAAGGGTAGAAAAAGAATTAAAAAATTAAAAACTATAATTAACTGTCTTTTTGTTACAATTTTACCCTTAAAAAGTCCATTTTGGGCAAGGTTTTAGTTTACCACACTATTTGGCAATTTTGGCAAACCTTGGGTCCGATCCGGCAAATTTCCCTTTGATTCTTTGTGACACTATGACCTAATTTGATATCATACTTACTTTTTGAATTAAGTACTTTTTTGTTTACACTTTTAACCCCAAACATACCATGTGTTAATTTATAGTTTGTTTACGTAGAGCCACAAACACTTTTTGGTCACAAAACCCCAATTTGACCGGAACAACATCGTAAATGGTTCTATATAAGCAAAAAACCTTAATGTGAAAAAATTGCATATAACCAGCCAAAACTGTCCCGTTTTTACAAACCTGGTTCTAACCAACTAGTTTTTAGTTTTTAGTCTTTTCCATCTTGGTGTAGTTTTGCTTTATGATTTGATCGTATGTCCTCTTTCTCTTATTTTTATTATGTTACTCATCTCTTGACTTGGCATTAAACATATATGAATCATTATATTAATTTTTTTTTTACATATTAATAATAATATTATTATTTTACCTTTAATATGTATTGATTTAATTGTTTTGTTTACACGAAGCATGAGAAGGTTTCTCAAGAAGAGTGCCTCTGATATAGTGGTATCAAAGTTTATGATGAAAGACGGATTGCTAGGATACAGGTAAGGTATTGGGCATGATTGTTGTGGTTTTGAGTAACGTGAGGGTTATTGGTTACAGAGCCTGTTGACATCTATCGTACATGGTCAATTGTAAGACTTGCCTATGATTAATATGATGTTGACAACACATGTGAGAAATTCATTGGTGCGACGAACAACATTGAAGCAAGTGTAAAGTTTATGGTGAAACGTCTTGATGGCTCGAGAGAGCGACTCAAAGGCAAGACCAAGGAAATGGAGAATAGTGATTAGAAAGACAGAGATGAGGGTAGTCAACACAATTCGTTTGTCTTGCAGATAACATTTTATTTAACGTTATGGATGAGGATTCGACACCAGTTTTATGGGAAAAGTTAGAGAACTCTACATGAGAAAGAGTCTCACCAACAACTTATATCTGAAGTGGGAATTGTATAGGCTGAATATGGCGGAATGTGTGGATCTGTTAGAGCACTTAACCGTGGATCATTTGCACAAAGTTGATGTCATGGTGGAGGAAGAAGATAAGGCCATTTTTCTTCTTACCTCGCTTTCTGATTCTTATGAAAATTTGGTGACAACGTTACTATTCGAGAAAGTTACAGTAAGCCTTAAGGATGTCACGACTTCGTTTCTATTTAATGAGATTAAGATGAAACCAAATCTTGAAGGAGGTCTAGATTTTGGATTGATTGGTCAAGTAGAGAATTTCAAAGAAGGGTCATCTATGAGGGGATCTGAGAATAGCAAATCCAAATCCAAGTCTAGATGATAGGATAAGGTGTAATGTTTTCATTGTAAGGAATATGACCACATGAAGAGGGATTGTTCATAATGTGCCAATAAAAAGAAAAATGAAAGTCTTATTACATTGTTGGTAGAGGAATAAGAGAAGTACATTGGAGATGTTCTCACAGTCTCCAAAGGTATGAACACTTTTTCTCATGATGAGTGAATATTGGATTTATGTTGTCTTGTTCATATATGTTCCATGAAAGAATATTTTGATACGTTTTAAGAAAAGAAGATAGATGTTTTTTCGTTGGATGATGGGTTCAATTGTGACGTCATGGATGTTGGGACGGTGAAGATCAAGATGCTTGATGTAGTGGTTTATACTCTTGATGGGTGGCATAAGTCCCAAAGATGAGAAGAAATTTAATATTAATAACATTCCTTTGACCTCGATGGGGAGTTGGAAACGAGATGCATGAAATAACAATTGCTTGTGCAAGGTCTCTTTTGCAGTTGGGACAAAGACATGCATTACTAATTTCCAGGTGATCGATGATGGTGAGATAGTTCTTGTGGTTAGAGAGGACAGATTGAAGTACCTCTCTAGAGTTGACTAGGTGAGTCAGCTCGAAACAACTACATATTTGCATTGGTCGTGCTATGATTGAATTGAATGGTATTGAGACCGAATTAATTCACTGGTATGTGTAGTAGTGATAGCAAGCATGTTATGATTCAGGTTCGAGGTGGAGGTGCGTTTCAGGTATATATGATATAGAGTTCACTGAGAAGGACAAGTGCCCGTTTTCTCTACGGTGGTTTCAGAATGTGATCTAAGGTGGAGTGTGGTGCACATATCACATGTTCTGTGTCTTTGCAAAGATACAAGTGGAGCTAACTTCAACAAGAAATCTTTAAGGGGCTGAAAATAAAGCCAATGTGGAGATTTGTTAGATGTGGCTTTATTTCCAACTGTTGGATCAACCATGGTGGCCACTTTTTTGGAGTCAAAGATAAGCGCGAGAAGGATTCTTAGACGACAACTAAGGTAGGGAAAACTCTGATAAAAAAAGCAAAAAAAGAAAAGAAAAGAGGTGTGGTGAGAGTGACCAGCCGCAAGGTTCTTGTGTGTTTTCTTCAAGGGTTTGAGAGTGTGAAGAGACAGGATGTATGAGGGGAAAAGGTATAGGTTGTGCATTTCAAAAAAAACACTTCTTTGTATGGATTTTGCATTCTCATACTGAAAAAAGTTGATTATCTCCCATGGACGTAGGCACATCGCCGAACTACGTAAAATTCATGGTCTTGTGTGATTGTTAATTTCTTTGTAGCTTTTATTCTTTATTGCATAGATCGTGAGTAGTTTAGGCACATATCCTATCACATGGAATTTCAAGGCTTTTTTCATTGTACCAACAATCATTATATTAGTTTTTTACATATTATTATTATTATTTTACCTTTAGCATGTATTATTCTAAGTGTTTTTTTACTAAGATTTTTAATACATTATGAATTGTCTTTTTTTTTTTTTTTTTTGTATTTTATTACATTTTACTATGTTTGAAGCAAATCGTAGTTAAATCATGTAAATCCATGGTGATCAAAGCCACTTAGACTTGAACCATCCACCTTACTATTTAGAAATGAGAGAATACAAAAGAAATGAAAATCTCTCTCAACCTAGAGAAAATGGCAGATACTTGCTCCTCAAAGGGTCTCTCTTTGCACATTGCCTCTCCAGAAAATAAAAAAGTGAAGAAAAAAAGGAAGTAGAAGAACAAACCCAAAACTTGAATACTTTCCAAGCTTTCGCAGTGGGATCATGGAGTATTAGATCCCAAAAGTTGTATGCAAGCAAAGATGATCAAATAAGAGAAGAAAAAGAAATTGCAGAAAAGATACTTGCTCATGGTCCCCTCTAAACCTCTCATGAACTGTCAGGCTCTCTAGGGTCTAACTAGTTTGTTGCAGAAATTGAGCTTGAATTCCTCTTTGGTGGTTCATTGGATGCAACCTCAGCATTATTTGTTAGAAATTTTTTTAAATTTCAAATGTATAATAGTTTGGTGGTTAATGGGTGGGTTGTTATTGAAAAGAGTTTTGACTTTTCAAACTTTGTTTTATTGGAAAAATATACCCTTATTAGTCATTAAACGGTTGTGTATTTTAAATATTAGGTCCAAAAGACACTTTTGATGTCTCTTAGGCCCAACAACCACAAATGAAAGGTCCAAGAGACATCTAGACACCTTTTAGACCTAAATTGAACCCCTACATCATACCTTTTGCTTAAAGGACATGACCACCCATATTCTATAAATAAAGGGGGTGACATAGCCACAAAAGATATACTTTTCTCTCATTATCTTTCACTCTTTTTTTGCTTTCATATTTTTTTTGGAAAATTCTACTCTTGTGTCTTTAAAGGTCATGGATGTTTTGGATTGATTTTCAGTACAACAAACCATAAATCAACATATGACAAATTGTTGGGTTTCATTGTATCTTGGAGATGACTCGTCTATAACTCATTTACTGACTCAATTTGATCGAGTGGGTGGCGAAAATCGCTTTAAGGAAAGAAGCATTTGTAACATGCCTTAAAACATTCTTTTGATATTATTTTATATTGATCAATGTACACTACTCTATCACCATATTATTTTATAACAATTTAAAGACGATTCTCTACTTTTTGAATTAAGGAGATGACTGAACAAAGATCATCACAAGTTGCACTTCCAACGACTGAATCTTCTCAACCCACAATACATATGGGGAATTGAGATATGGTGTGCCTTGATCGATTTGATGAAAGCAACTTCAAGCGATGACAACATCAAATAAATTTGGTGCTCACATATATTCACGTGGCATATGTCTTCACCAAACCAAAGTCGCATCTTGTAGAAGAATCATTAAATGAAGCGGCTTGAAAGAAGTGGGATCTTGATAATTTATTATGCAAGGAGCACATCCTAAATGCACTATCAGACTTGCTATTCAAACTCTATGAAGAAAAGGCGATAACACAAGAGATTTGGGATTCTTTAGCCCAGAAATACAAAACTCAAGATGTGGGTAAGAGGAAAATTTTAATTTCTCAATTTCATGATTTCCAAATGAATGACAATAAATTAATCATGGACCGATTTCATGATTTTTAAAATATTGTCATTCAATTGGCTAAAGAAGGAAGTATTATTGATGAATGCATACTAGTTGGATCTATAATTCATAAATCACCTCCATTATGGAAGGATTATCAGAAAAACCTTAAACATTGTAAGGATAAATTGGCTATTGAAGAGTTAGGACAAAACCTTCACATTGAGGAAGAGTCTAGGCTCCGAGACAAGAAGGAAGAAAAATCCAAAATGATGTCTAAGGTCTATTTCATTGAATCAATTGGAGAGCATTCCAAAAAGCCTCATCATTTCAAGAATTTTTGTAATACCAAGAAATTCAAAAAGGATGTGAGGAAAAACCAAAAGAAGGCTACATGTTTTTATTGCAAGAAACCGGGTCATTTCAAAAGGGAACGTCAACAATATAAAAAAGAAAAAATGAAGCAAATAATGACGAAAAATGCTTTGTTGCAGTCATTACTGAAGTGAACATAGTCAACAATGATAAAAATTGGCGGGTCGACACCGGAGCTACAAAACATGTCACAAATGATTGTAGTTGTTTTAAGACCTACAAGAAAGTAGAAGACAAGCACTCTCTTTATATGGAAAACTCGTCAACTGCAAAGATCGTAGGCAAGAGCAATGTGGAGTTACAGCTCACATCCAGAAAGATTTTGAGTCTCACTAATCTATTATATGTACTTAAGATTAGAAAAAATCTTGTATCTAGAGCTTTGCTTGTAAAACATGGCTTCAATTTGGTCTTTGAGTTGAACAAGATTGTCTTGACTAAGAATGGTAACTTTGTAAGAAAAGGATATGCCGTTGGTGGAATGTTCAAACTTAACATCAATTATATTGTTTCTTTTATTTATATTGTTGAGTCTGTTTCTTTATGGCATGGTAGATTAGGACATTTAAATTTTAAGTGTATGGATGCTATGGTTAAATTAGGATTAATTTCTAAATACATAAATGATGTGAATGATAAATGTAAAACATGTATGTAAACCAAAATAGTCCAAAAACCATTTCCTATAGCAGAAAAGAATATAAGATTCTTAGAACTTATACATAGTGGTATTTGTGAAATGAACAACACTTTAACCCGTAGAGGAAAAATATACTTCATAACCTTTATAGATGATTTCTCTAAATTTATTTATACTTATATATTGAGAAATAATGATGAAGCAAAAGAGAAATTCATGATCTATAAGGATGAAGTAGAAAACATTTTAAATATAAATATCAAAATACTTAGGTCAGATAGGGGTGGTGAATACACTTCACATGAATTTTTAAATTATTGTGAATTAGTTGGTATAATTCATGAAGTTGTTGTCCCTTACTCACCTCAACAAAACGGTATAATAGAACGTAAGAATAGAACATTAATAGACATGACTAATGCTATGTTATCCTATTCAAGTTTAGAACCTAGTCATTGAGGAGAAGTTATCCTAACCGTTAATTACATATTAAATAGGACCCCAAATAAGAAAACTAATGTTACACCTTATAAACTTTGAAAAAACAGAAAACCAAAAATAGGGTACCTTAAGGTGTGGAGGTGTAGAGCATTAGTTACTCCAAAGTCCAAAAAGACCAAAATTAGGAGAAAGAGACATTGAATGCATCTTTGTAGGCTATGCCCAAACTAGTAAAGCATATAGATTCTTTGTTTGTGATTCAAGTAACATTGTGGATACTAATACAATAGTTGAATCCATGGATGCTGAGTTCTTTGAAATACCTTTACACCCATTCCAAAGATCAATAAACAATAATATCAATTACCTCTTTGGAATGGTGAAGAGCCATTAATAGAACCTAGTGAGTTTGTGAGATTAGATGAATCTAATGAACCTAGAAGAAGTAAACAACTTCGTAAGGATCCAAATTATAATTATAGTTATGATTTTTACATGTTTTTAGCAGAAGGAACTAGAATCAAACGAAAGAAGAAAACATTGTTTGTATATAAAGTTGAAGGTGATCTACAAACTTATGAGGAAGCTATGAGATCTCAAGATGTAGC
The DNA here is from genome assembly GCA_025762735.1 of Platanus orientalis. Taxonomy (NCBI): domain Eukaryota; kingdom Viridiplantae; phylum Streptophyta; class Magnoliopsida; order Proteales; family Platanaceae; genus Platanus; species Platanus orientalis. Next base: position 5,515 of record JAOXJP010119104.1, on the reverse strand, counting down.
CTTTTAGAAGGAGGCTATAAATGATGAAATGGACTCAATAATGGGTAACAAAACTTGGAATTTATTTTATTTACTTTTAGGTTCAAAACCAATAGGGTGTAAGTGGATCTTCAAAAATAAATTAAGAATAGATGGAACTATAGAGAAATTTAAGGCAAGGTTAGTTGCTAAAGGGTATAGACAAAAGAAAAGGATAGATTTCTTTAATACCTATGAACTTGTAGCTAGGATATCCACTATAAGAACATTGGTTACTTTTGCATCTATTTATAAATTAGAAATACATCAAATGGATGTTAAAACTGCATTTCTTAATGGTGAATTAGAAGAAAAAGTATAGATGGATTCAGCCTAAGGTATTTGTTGTTCTAGGGTAAGAACATAAAGTTTGAAAATTAATTAAAACTCTTTATGGTTTAAAACAAGCACCTAAGCAATGACATGAGAAATTTGATAAAGTGATTTTATCATTTGGTTTCAAGATTAATGAATTTGATAAAAGTATGTATTCTAAATTTTCTCAAAAAAGGTGTGCTCATATGTCTATATGTTGTTGATTTGTTTATTTTTGGAACTGACATTGATAACATCATTAGGACTAAAGAATTTTTATCTGCTCTTTTTGATATGAAAGATTTGGGAACTGCTAATGTCATTTGAGGGATAAAAATTCAGAAAAATGGTAATGATTATATATTAACTATATCTCCTCACAATGAAAAGATCTTGTATAAGTTCAATCATTTTGATTGTATACCAATATCCACACCATATGATTTAACTTTGAAATTGACCAACAATAAAATAAGGACAATATCACAAGAGGAATATGCAAGGATTATCATAGCTTAATGTATGCTATGCATTATACTAAACCCAATATTGCATATGTTGTGAGTAAACTAAGTAGGTATATAAGTAAACCTAATTTAGTGCATTGGAACGCTATTTATAAAGTTCTTAAATATCTTAGAAAAACCATGCATTATGGATTAAACTATGTTGGGTATCCTCTTGTTTTAAAAGGATATAATAATGCTTGTTGGAATTCCGAATCAAATGATTTGATGTCCATGAGTGGTTGGATATACATTTTTGAAGGGGCTGCGATATTTGGGGGTCTAAGAAACAGACCTGCACAACTCACTCTATAATGAAAAGTACATCTACACTATCATGGGCGTATAGTAAAGTATATAATGAAAAGTCCATGCATATTAGATTAAGACATAGCTATGTAATTGGATTATTAAATTTGGGAGTGATCACAATTGATTATGTACAGTCAAGTGATAACTTGGAAGATCCCTTGACTAAGGGCCTTACATGGGAATTGATATATAAAAGTGCTAAGGGGATAGGTTTAAAACCCACAAATTAATCACCTATGATAGAAACTCAACTCAACATTTGCATTCCGAATAATAAGTTCAATGAGCCCAAGTATATCATCAGCATGTGATTAACAAGGACTAAGTATATGTTATCATCCCCTGGATTAGAAGTAGTGCTTGGACCTGTAATGACAAAAGGGAGGATGAGCAAAGCTCATAATGGACCGATAACAGATTTGTTGAGGCGTTGAAGTTACATGGATGCTTTTGATAGGTTCACCTATATGAATGTGGAAGTGTGGCCGTTTCATATAAGGATTGTGTTTTCCTCTAGAACGTTCATGAAACCAGGATATAGACACAATTCTTTGTATTGTGTTGACTATTTTGAACTTCCAAAACCAAAGAAATTTATGTGTGATAATGTTTCTAGTCTTATCACATGAAGTCAATAATTCAAAGCTATGGTTATTAGGCACTTCAATAAGACTTTGAGATATTACCACTAGGTATAGATTCAAGTCCCCAAGACATCTTCACTGAAGTATAAATTTCGGTATACCAAGAACAAAATATTTTATTTACTTGAAAATTTTAAAATTGTGGGGGATCATTAGAAATTTATCATTAGAAATTTTTTAAATTTCAAATGTATAACCGTTTAGTGGTTAATGGATGGGTTGTTATTGAAAAAAGTTTTGACTTTTCAAACTTTATTTTATTGGACAAATACACCCTTATTAGTTATTAAACAATTGTGTCTTTTAAGTATTAGGCCCAAAAGACAACTTTGATGTCTCTTAGACCCAACAGCCACAAATGAAAGGTCCAAGAGACATCTAGACACCTTTTAGACCTAAATTGAACCCCTACATCATACCTTTTGCTTAAAGGACATGACCTCCCATATTCTATAAATAAAAGGGGTGACATAGCCACAAAAGATACAATTTTTTCTCATTCTCCTTCACGCTTTCTTGCTTTCATATTCTTTTTGGAAAATTCTGCTTGTGTCTTTAAAGGTCGTGGATGTTTTGGATTGATTTTCGGTACAATAAACCATAAATCAACATATGACAAATTGCTAGGCTTCATTGTATCTTAGAGATGACTTGCCTGTAACTCATTTGCTGACTCAATTTGATCGAGTGGGTGGCGAAAATCACTTTATGGAAAACAACATTTGTAATGCGCTTTGAAGCATTCTTTTGTATTATTTTATATTGATCAAGGTACACCGCTCCATCACCATATTATTTTCTAACATTATTTTGGTTTGACAGTTGATTTTTTGAGATCTCCATCTACATTGTAAATAAAAAGCATCACCATTGGAGACTCTTACACCCTTTATAGCCATATAACAATGTGCTTTGTTTGCACCAGACTTGGCCACTTGTTTTCATGTGAAATCCGTGACTTATTTAACAATGCATTTGGTAACACTCCATGGGTTCAATTCTCAATTCCTGATTTTGGATTCCATCAAGATTGCACTCTTCGGAGTCAATTCTAGAATAAGAAATGCATTTGATTTGGCATTTTTTTTTTTGGCTGAAAAAAACTGAAATCTTGATGATGAAGTAATAGAATCAACAAACAAAAAAAGAAAGAAAGAAAGTACTGAAATCGGTGAAACAACTTTTTCTAACTTTCAAGAAGTTAATCCAAAACAGATTTTGAGAGTGGAATCTATGGAGAATCTGATGTTTCCAAATGACATTTTGACGGAATCACTCTTTTGGAGCTTAGAATCCAAAAATCACTTTGTTGAGTGTCACCAAACGCTGCCTTAACTACTGAAACTATAAGTCTATTGAGCTCCATTTTAATTTTCTAAGTGAAGGACCTAACTCTCAAAAAATATTTGAAAGGCTATGAATGATAATCGTCCAAGCTCTCAAGATTATAATCAAGAGCCATGAAAACCCTGAAAGAGTGACAATGCCAAAATTAGCTGAAGGCAGATTAGACCATTAACCCAAGAGCTAGGGAAGGCTGCGTAGGTTCACTTATGTACCCTAAAAACCATTTCAATTATTAGACCCTAAGTATATAACTAGTAAATTCTTATTTTTCCATATTGCTTATAGTTGAATTGGTAGTTGGAAATCTTCCAACTACTTTGATGGCTACCCCATGGGCCAGGGAAGGATGGGCTGGTTCACTAATGAAGTCTTATTTTTTTTCATATTTCTTACAATTGTGTTGGTTGTTAAAAATTTACCAACTACTTAGACGGCTAACTCCATCTTGTTGTCATGGTTTTTCGACCATGGTCCATCCCATACGTGGCTCATTACGTAAATGGAACGATCAAAGGTACAATTGTGACTAAATGGACCTACTAATTAATTTAAATTTATTGTACAATGGTACAAGACTTTGCCAAACCTTGTGATTGTATAGTCATTTTATGCCTTTGCTTATATTGTCTACATGATGAGCCGGTAGGGGATGGACCAAGTAGTTGGTTGATTTTCAATTACCGATACAACTACCATCAATATGGTAAAACAAAAGTTCATATTGCTAGATAAAGAAATCTACTTGCACTAAATAATAGGCAATGCCAAAGTACTATTACCCAAAATTAGAGAGAGAGAGAGAGAGACCATGTTAGATCCACTTTTAAATAGCTCATGCTTTTTTGGTAACGCCATGTGGGCCCATTGCTGCAACATAAGGCGTATCTGCGCTACCAATGGCAGGAAAGGGAACAATTTTGAATCATCTCCAATATGAATGGACAAATACCACTCCATTAACAATCAGTGCATGACATGTGATGCGGACATTAGGGCAAGATGGGGCCCACACTTAGCCTTGGTGGGGTTTACGCATGAAGCAATTTATTGAAGATGCAATGTTATGTGGTTTAGCATGAATCTTATAGGAGGGATAACGTTTATTTTATGTGTCCATGTAATAAGGCTAATAGTACCAAGATTTTGGTTGTGTTTTTAGAATAATCCCGTTTTTGGTGTTTAGCCTACTTTTTTAGATGGCAAAATTTGTCATTTTGGCTTGATTTTGGTATTTTTAAATATGTTATTCACTTACCTTTTTAACAAGATCAAGATTTTGTAAATTCGATGTGATTTGAGAATGTTATGACCAAATTATTAAAAGGGTGTTAATAAAAACGAGAATATATTTTTTTAAAGTTTTAAGTTTTAGTTGTTTTAATTTTAGGAAAGTGAGTATTTAAGTTTTATGTTTTAGAAAACTTGGCTAGTAATTTTAGGATTTTAGGAAGTTTCTAATTTTAGCAAAGTTTAATTATTTAAAGTTGTAAGCCTATTTAAAGGCAACCCCTCCCCATAATTTTATAATGAATGAATGAAATTGACGAATAAAGAATTTTCTTGCTTTCTAGCTCTTGGCTAGTATGTTCTTCATTTGTGAAGTCTAAAAATCAAGAGTGGTTTTCTCCAAAGGTGGATTTCTTAGGTTTATGTGAGTTTGGTAGAGGCCAAGATCCCCTGTTTTGGGTTTGGAAAAGCTTCAAATCAGATCTTTATCTTTTTTTTTTTTTTTACTTTTTCTTATTTCTGCTACATCACTTTGAATTTTATTGATATTCTTAACCATCATTTTATATTATCTTTGGTATCACATCTATTGTCCTGCATCAACATGTGGCTTGACAAAGGGTGTTTGAATCACTACACATGAGTCAAGGGAGGGTATTATGATAAATACACAATGGATAAATGCTTGTGTATTTATTAATGCACCCTTTGTCAGAGATCGTGTCACATTTTGAGTAGAGACTGAAGTGGTACCTGTCCATTTAGACTGAAGATGATGTGAACTCGAAGGGAACAAGCATTAGCCCAATCCATTGGAGAATGCTACCTAGGGGGCTTGAAGCCCCAACCTCTCCCTTGAATAGGCCATCATTGTATATTTGTATTGGCTCTTGGAAGTGTGTGCATTATATTCATGAGATTCAGGACCTTTTGGTTGCTATGGACTCTTCTCTTTTCCACATCTCTCGGTCTCGGAATGCAATGGTTTATTCTCTAGCTAATTGGGGAGTGGGATTGGACAATGTTTTTAGTGCCAATGTTCTGTCAGATTTCTTAGTGCCAATGTCTGGGCTCCGTTGTTGCATTTTATTTTTCAGCTTTTTTTCAATAAAATTGTTAATTATAAAATATATATATATATATATA
>JAOXJP010119093.1:0-13902 GCA_025762735.1 Platanus orientalis | reverse complement strand
ATATATATATATATATATATATATAAATATCTCTATGTATATATATCTATATATATATAAATCTCTCTCTCTATATATATATATATTACACTTGTTCATACACCAACAAGTTTACCTATCCATAACTTGATTTATCCTTAAGCTTCCTATGTTATCTTCCTTGGGGAGATTGTAGAGGTATAATGGATGTGCTCTTTCCTCTTTTGAAGAGAAGTAACTGAAGACCTTTAAGGGATGGATGTAGTTTGCTTCACAGTGACTCTTTAAACCTCTTCTAAAAAAAAACTCCTTCGTTCTCTATCTCTATATTTAAGCAGCTATCTCTCTCTCTCTCTATCTTTATGTGTATGCTGATATTTATAGGCACAAAAATGAGTTAGAGGAGAGTCCTTGTTGAGGAAGAACTCTATCTCCTCCATAGCGTTTTATTGGAGTGAAATTCTTCAAATTTTTATCCAAAAAATGTAGGTGATTATTTTGTATGAGAATCCACCTTCTTCCATCTTCTGTGTGGTTAGGGAACTCATGAGAGTCGTGGATATCCAAAATAAGCACCCTGGGAAGAGATAAAATTGAATTTTAGTTTTCTGGTTTCTATAGTGCGCGAATGTGAACAGTGCATTTGTGCACACTTTTGGGGCTAAAGTGAATGCTTGAAATCCTTTACTTGTGGGCAAATGAGAATGTGATTTTACATTCGCTAACAAGAGTGTGGCAAGTGTCATATTTTGTTTATATTCGCGTACACTTTTCGGGTTTCTACGAGGACACATGCTAGATAATCGCCACTGGCATCATCGAGAGTGTAGAAAAGCCGAAATCATCAACTCATTGTTGCATGGGATGGAAAGCCGAGTCAAACTTAGATCCACCGAGTCAACCATGCCCAAGAATCTAGAAATGGAAAGGTTAAAAGAAAAGAAAAAGGCAGGCCAACCCACAACCAAAATGGTTGAGCTTTGGTGTGAACATTGTCTATTCTTACAACGCTTCATTGAAGGACCCAACTGAAAAAATTTCATAAAGAATTGAAGTTTCAATGCCACATTAAAACAAAAAAAAAAAAAAAAAAAAAAAAAAAAAAAAAAAAAAAAAAAAAAAAAAAATTAAAAAATTTAATAAATAATTGTTTTTTAAATGCAAAATTAAAAAAAAAAAAAAAAAAAAAAAAAAAAAAAAACACTACCTTTGATAGAGAGCCCAACCAACATAATGAAGGTTTTTAGAACCCCAATTTGGAAAACACAAATGGCCTCAATGATGCAATGGAAGAAGATGATCAACCATAATTCCCACTAATAAGAAATGATCTCTATTGAAGCATCACAATCATTAGGGAGTAATGTCTAACTCGTCTTCATCGTCTCAGCCATTCATAGATGGTATGCATTTTGCAAATATGGTGACAACTTCTACTGGCTACTAGTAGTATTCATCATGTCTGCAATGTGCTCATTACATTCCTTGATCACTTTTTTCCCTTCCGTCACCACAGCTACCAAAAAACTAGACTGATATGAATGTCTAATCGCCTCTCTTGATGGTGCTCAAGCTACAGGTTTAAATGACAAAAAAAGAAGAAGGAAGTTTGTGCTTAAGGAAGTTAAGTATGGCCAATGCAATCTATTGTGTCTAATCCCAGGTGATCCATGAGAAGAGCACATTGTGACTACTTTTAAGTCCATAACAATATAGTGTATTGCGAAATTTCCCATGTGAGGCATGAGGAAATCATATACGCTATACATTATGGCTTCCTCTTATGTAATTCAGGAAGAAAGCCCATCATGACCTTCATTTTTTTTGGCCCATAAAGACCTAAAGGAACCGATTTCCATACAATTAATTTTTTGTCCCTCGGGCGGTTCCACATCATTAGACATCAGGCAAGCAACAACAACAAAATTTTATCAACTTGATTGGGCATTGGTGGTCCAAACACACGAAGATTTTTGTCCAAAATCACCATGTGTTTGAGGGGGAGTATTAGGGAAATTAAGATATTATAAAAATAAAGCTAGGATTAGCAAGATTAAGAATTGATTTGATTATAATTAATGTAGATTAGAAAGATTTGATTAGGAAAGAACATATGTGATTTGGTTTATATCTTTATCTTGCACTAGTCTATTTAAACCACTTGGTAGAAGTATTGTAATAGCGGTTGAATAAATCATTAAGAGTCATCTTCTCTTAAATTTTCTCAACCCACAATCTTAAGGCTTCAAAATCATTCCTTTCTTGCAAAATCCATTCGTTAATGTGTTTAATATGATCTGATTTAAGTGGATTCCTTTGCATCTCAGTCACTAAGGTATTTTCCACCTCCATCTGCCTGAACTTGCAGATGATATTCATGAAAGACTGCTTAATTATAGGAGTGGGCATTTGGATTAAGGCCTCTTTTAGCTAATTCATTGAACTGTGCAAAATCCCTTCATGTTTCCTAATCTGCGGTAATATGTAAATTGTAGTGATGATATTTGGGATTAACCACTCTACCACGTATTTCCTTTATCAATCCCTAGTTCTCTTTGCTCACGACGTGACATTTTTCCTAACAAAGGGTGTATTAATAAAAATACACAGGAATTTATTCATTGTGTATTTATTGCAATACACTCCTTTGATCCATACGTATTTACTCACTCTTTGTTAGGCCACATGTCATTCACTAATTGGTAATATGGAGTGGTACTTGTCCATTCAGATTGGAGATGATTTAAAATCATCAATCCTTAGCCCATCGAGAGTGGATTATGTATGACAACTCAGAGAGTGGCTAAAGTTGGAATGACATCAGGGTTGACACATCATCACCGAGAAAGTGATATACACTTTTTTGGGGGATTTTTTTTTCGCTTTTTGGCAGTGATGTGTCAGCCCTGATATAATTCCAACTTAAGCCACTCTCTAAGTTGTCCTACCAAATCCTCTGTGTAGTCCATCATGTCAACCACATTGAAGTCAGATCAGGTGGAATTAGCTATAAGCCCAAAGAATTAGGTGTTATTTTAGTATACTCTATATGTGCACGATTCTATAAAATATAAGATGTATATTTGAATTAAAACAAACAAAATCTACTTATTTGATTTGATTGATTGAAAACTTCACTTGACTTTATCAAGGCTAGTGTTTAACACTATATCCTTAAGACAGATTTCATCTCTCGCATTGGTGCTTATGAATACTTCAGACGTCTGCCTCCTAGGATATAATGAATTTTCACACACAGAATAAGCACTACAAATCTGTGTGTCCGGTGAACCAACTTGTGCTTGTACCTACCTCTTACACTTACACTAACACGGATGCACTATGATACTAATGCCTTAATCGAAATTCGAATTAATGAAATGATGGAGGGACCACTTATTCATAGATTGTTTGTGTATATCTGTTCATAACAGGTATAGGGATACGACCTTTGGTGTTCGAATAGACACAAATGCACAAGAGTTATAATCTAATAGCCACCTACACATCCGTATGGAATAAACATGTGTGAAAGGGGATGATTTAAGAGGCACCTACATGTCCGTATGGAACATACATGTGTTAATAGGTGTAATTTTATAGTCACATGTGTGTGTATTTGGTTCAACAGTCAGTACGGGCATAACTGTAAAACTGTAGGAATAAACATGCCCCCACTAGGGCAAAACTGTAAAACCTATTCATAGAGGCATGTCCCCCACAGGTGTAACCTATTATGGGAGAAAGCAAAAAAGAAAAAATTATAATAATAATTAGATTTATTTTTTCTTCTTAAACCACGTGTGAGTGTGTTTAAATATAGGCTTGACCCATATTGGCTAGGTCTTCTCCCATCCACAAAACAATGGTGCCCCTTGGAGTCCAAACTTATGTTCAACATTAGTGTATATGAACACACAAAATTTTATGGGCTAGTCCATGTGGGACTATTCAAATTTCACACTTTAACTAGTTTTACTAGTGATCAACTAGGCATTCTTGGAGACAATTTCTCATTCACCCATTAACGATTTTGAGCATCCAACCATACAACGTTGTTTTCTTCATTGAGGTGAACATAAACCCATATGGACCCACCTTAAACAACATGTGGGTCCCACTTTTATTTTGGCTTAAACATAACCAAATGATTAGATTTTGCGCAAAAAAATTTGGATATCTTTAAAAAATAGTTTCTAACAATTTAACTTACTAAAATACAAATGCAGACACTAAGAGAGAATATTTTTGGAAAGTCATTGTATAGGGTTTGGTAGCTTGTAGCTTTGAACCTTTCTTTATGAAAGACTATTAGATTTACTAGCTAACCAGTGAACGTAATGTCTTGAATTGTTTAGTCGTTTGTGTAAATCAAGACAATAGAATTCACACAACTTTTTCCTGTATATAGTTGATTCTTATGATTGTGTTTATTTTGGCCCTAAACACTGTCTGGTCTAATGAGTGTTTTAGAGAATTTAACCTTACAATTCTCATTTGAAATGGCCCATTCACACTCACTTAGGTAATTCTTATTAAGAATATCCTATCATACTCCACTTGGATTTCCATTGTATAAGAATTATTAAAAGCATAGCTTACCCTGATCTTCATTGCAAGTATCACTATTTCATTATGGAAGTGGGTAAGAGAAGTTTTCTCTATAGTGATCATAGAAGTACTACCAAGTCACACACAATTCGGTTGTCCCTTTGAACCTAGATCTTAGGATCTCTAGTCAGCTAGGTTAAGTTGCCATTATGGTAACTTTTCAGATAAAGGCTTTAAATCCATTCCCCTCGATGAGATGTATACTTGATTTTTGGTTAAACCTTTAGTTAACGGATCTGCAATATTCTTTTTTGACTTTATGTAATTAATAAAAATAATTCAATGTGAGATCAACTGCTTTACTGTATTGTATCTATGACAAATATGCCATGACTTACCATTATACATATGACTTTGTGCCCTACCAATTGTCGATTGGCTATTATAATGTATACATGTAGTAGACATAGGTTTCGACCACATTAGAATATCTTCTAAGAAATGACGAAGCCACTCTACTTCTCCTACTTTATCCAACGTGATAAATTCATATTCCATTATGGAGCTTGAAATACAAGTTTGCTTGGATGATTTCCAAGATACAATTACACCACAAAGTGTAAAGACATCCACTTGTGGATTTTATGTCTTTCGAGTCAGATATCCAGTTTACATCACTATATCCTTATAGTACAACCAGATACTTAGTGTAATGCAATCCATAGTTTAGGGTGTATTTCAAATATCTTAGTACCCTAACTAATGCCTTCAGTGGTCCGCCCCTAGGTTAATTGTATATCTACTTAACTTGCTTATAACATGTGCTATGTCCGATCGAGTGCAGTTTATTATATACATTAAACTACTTATTATTCTAGAATACTCTAGTTGAGATATGCCTATGCCTTTATTTTTAATTAGATGAAGATTTACATCTACAGCTGTTCTAATAGGACTGTTATCATAATTTTTGAATTTCTCAAGTACTTTTCAATGTAGTAAGACTGAGACAAAACAAGTCTATCAAATGTTCAAGTAATCTTTATTCTTAGTATCACATCTGCAACACCTAAATCTTTCATGTCAAATTGACTTGTTAACATCTTCTTGGTAACCTTAATAATATCATTATTGCTACCTATAATGAGCATATCATCAACATAGAGACATACAATGACATGACCATTTATGGTATCCTCAACATACACACATTTGTCACATTTATTAATTCAAAATCCATTTGACATCATTACATTGTCAAAAATTTCATGCCATTGCTTTGAGGTTTGTTTTAATCCATAAAACGATAACAAGCCTACACACTTTATTCTCTTTTCTAAGAACAATAAATCCTTATGGTTGTTTTATATAAATTTTCTCATATAATTCACTATTCAAGTACATCGTTTTAACATCCATTTGATGTATTTCTAGATTATGCAATGTTAGAATAGCTATTAACATCCGAATTGATGTTATTCTTGTTACTGGTGAATATGTATTAAAATAGTCCACACATTTCTTTTGCTTATATCCCTTAACAACAAGCTTGACTTTGTATTTGCCAATTGATCCATATTCTTTCAGGTTCCTCTTGAATATCTATTTATATCCGAGAGGCTTACTACTTAGTAGAAGATCCACTAGTTCCCACGTATGGTTTTGTAATATGAAATCAATTTTACTATTGATAGCCTCTTTTTATAGAGGTGCCTCAAGAGTGGACATTACTTCCTTGAAGCTTTGCGGCCCATTTTCTAACAAATAAATTAGAAAATTTAGATCAAACAATTTTAACATTTTTGCCCTTTTACTGCGTCTAAGTTTAACATTATCTCATTCTTAAGTTGTTAGACGTAGTTCATAAGATCTTTTAAGAGGTCTTGACTTTTGTACATTATTAGAAGGAAATATTTGTTCAAAAAATAATGCATTCCTAGATTCAATTATAGTATTAATATGTATATCAGGAATAACAAATTTATAAATAATAAATTGATATGCACTACTGTTATGAGCATAACCAATAAATATGTCATTAACTGTTTTAGATCATATCTTAATCCTTTTAGTGATATGGACCATCACTTTTGTTAAGCACCCCCACACTTTTAAGAATTTATAGGAAGTAGTTCGACTTTTCTATAATTTGTAAGATGTCTTATTTGTTATCTTATGAGGCATCTTGTTGAGAATGTAATTTGTGGAAAGAATTGTTTCCCTCCACAAATTCTGGGGTAAACAAAAACTAATCAACATAGCATTCATCATTTTTTTTAAGGTTCTATTTTTCTATTCAGCAACTTCGTTTTGCTGAAGAGAATAAGGTGCAGTGGTTTGATGAATAATACCATGTTATGCATAGAACTCACCAAATGGTAATTCATATTTATCACCTCTATCACTTTTTAGAATGTTAATCTTTTTATTGAGTTGATTTTCATCATCATTTTTATAGTGGACAAACATTTCTAAGGCCTCATCCTTACTCCTTAGCAAATACACATAACAATATCTTATGCAATCATCTATAAAAGTAATAAAGTATTTTTTACCACCTATAGTTTAAATCATAGATATTATTGTGAATTAATTCTAGAGGTTCAGTTCTTCTTTTAATAGAACTAAAATGTGATATAGCTAGTTAATTTTGCTTCTACACAAGTTTCACATTTATGATATAAATTAATATAAAACTTAAGTAGAAGTTATAAACTAACTAATTTATGCAAAGTATTAAAGTTTGCATGTCCTAGTCTACCATGCCAAACATCAAACAATTCAAACATTTAAACAGAAGAATAAACTTTATTAATGTTGAAAATTATAGTCATTACATTTAATTTAAAGAACTCATTGCTCATATATCCTTTCCCCACATACATCCTACTTTGTGTGAGAAAAAATTTGTCTGACTCGAGGACCAACTTGAATCTTGCTTTACTCAACAATGAACCAGATACAAGATTCTTTGAATGTCTGGCACATATAGCACATCATTTAGAGTAAGCTCCTTTCCTGAAGTAATTTTCAGCACCACCTTTCCTTGTCCTTCCACTTTTGAAGTCCTAGAGTTTCTCATTAAAAGTCGTTATTCGTTAATCACTGGTTGATAAGTTAAGAACATTTTCCTTTCTAAACATACATTACGAGTAGCCCAAATGTCTACCCACCATTTTCTGGTATTCCCTACTAGATTAACTTCAAAAACCATTGCAGAAAGGTTTATAACAGAGACATCTTTAGAAAGACGATTCACTTCGGTCATGTTGGCTAAGGTGACTTTCTTGTTGAAGTTCTCTTGATCATTACGCTTGCAACAATCCTTAGTACAATGCCCTGATTTATCGCACACGTAGCATCTTCCTTTGAACTTCTTAGATATGCCACATTTAGGACTCAAGAATGGTCTTTGGATGTACTACTTCATTTTTTTCTTGTTGATTTTTTGTTCCACTATATTTGCCCTATATTTGATGGTCTGATTCTGCAGTTTTTTTCTTTCCGAAACGTAGTTATCTTCTCCAATCCTTAATCTTACGATTAAGTCTTCAAGTTGTATTTCCTTTTACTTGTGCTTCAAATAATTTTTGAAATCTTTCCAATATTGTAGTAATTTTTCAATTATTGCTGCAACATGGAAAGAATCACTTACAGACAATCATTCGGCATGAATTTTATGCAGCATTAGTTGAAGGTTTTGCACTTGACTCATAATAGACATCGAGTCCATCATCTTGTATTCAAGAAATCTGCCCGCAATGTATTTTTTCATTCCGACATCTTCTGTTTTGTATTTCTTATCTAAAGAGTCCCATAACTCTTTAGCAAACTTGATTAGACTATACACATTGTATAATGTGTTATCCAATCCATTCAAAATGTAGTTCTTATAGAAAAAGTTGATATGTTTCTATGCGTCCACCACAACCACAACTTGCTTATCAGATTCATTATCTTTGAGAGTGGACGCATCTTCATAGATAAACTTGGCCAAATTCAATGTTGTGAGGTAAAACAACATATTCTATTGTTATATCTTAAACTTGGTACCGTTGAATTTCTCTAGCTATTCTCCATGGTTACTTAAAACGGGAGTAATGACTGGTGCCACAGAAGGGGGTACAATCGTACTTGTATTACTTGTTGTCATTTCCGTTATATAAATATAAATAGAAGCTTAACTAATATGAAAAAGGAAAAAATATAAATAGAATGCACAAAGGATAACTAAATAACCAAAATCTGTCTTAGGATTGTTATTTTAGTATACTCTATATGTGCACGATTCTGTAAAATATAAGAAATATATTTGAATTAAAACAAACGGAATCTACTTACTTGATTCGATTGATTGAAAACTTCACTTAACTTGATCAAGGCTAATGTTTAACACTATGTCCTTAAGATAGATTTCGTCCCTCGTACTGGTGCTTATGAATACTTCAGACGTTTGCCTCCCAAGTGTAATTTAATAGCCATGTGTGTCTAATCGGTTTAACAGTAAAACCTTTTCATAGAGACTTGTCCCTCATAGGTGTAACTGATTCTGAGAGCAATATATATATATTTATTTATTTATTTTGACCTAACCCGACTCAGCACATGTTGATTAGGTCCCCCCACCCAATCCACAAAACAGCGGTGCCCCTTGAGGCCCAAAATTATGTTCAACATTAGTGTATATGAGGGTTAGTCCACGTGGGATCAATTTTTACACAGTTTAACCAGTGATTAGCTAGGCACTTTTGGAGACAATTTCTCATTCACCCATTAATGGTTTTGAGCATCCAATCATGTTGTTTTCCTCATTTAGGTGAACACAAACCCATATAGACCCACCTCAAATGACATGTGGGTCCCACTTTTATTTTGGCTTAAACATAGCCAAACGATAAAATTTTGAATAAAAAAATCTGAGTATTTTTTAAAACAGTTTCCAACATTAGGTACGAATAGTCCTTGAGCGAACAAGGTGCAAATGGAGTCTGGGGCTGACACATCAGTGCCAAAAAGTGATAAGCACCCTCCAAAAAGTGTTAAGTCACTTTTTCAGTGCTGATGTGGCCACCCCTGACACCATTCACACTATTCGTTCAGGGGTATTCGTACCAAATCAAAGCCCCATGGGTTCTTTCTACAAATGCTGAATTTATCTTTAAATAAACCGCAAACTAGAGTTAGATAGGTTTGAAGAAATCTAAGCAAGTCTGGGTTTGAGAGAGCAGGGTGGGCTGCAGTGGAATTGAGGTTGGAGAGGAATTGAAGTATATGGTTTGGAGAGATTTGCAGTCTAAGCTGAATGGGGTTTTTCTCGTTTGCAACTTCTTGATTAGATTTGGAAGAAGAGATTGAAGGGGAGTTCTAAGGATCTTAGGAAATTCGTCCTTCGGTTTTGACATGTCATTTATGGTGGAAGAGAGGAGGTAAATAAGTCGTTTTGTTGGATGGTCAACCGTTTCGGCTGGTAGAGGGAGTACGGAACCTCGGCGACCGTGACCGTGACCGCTTTGGGTTAGGTAGGACCACCTGAATCACTTTAAAGTAGGATTGACATTTGGTGCTGACACATCAGTGCCAAGAAAGCGACTTAAACTTATTGGGGATGCTTTTTTACTTTTCAGCACTGATACATCGGCCCCTTATGTCAGTCCTATTTAGGATGACTCCTACTAAATCATCCTCGCTCTGCAACAAGCATGGATTTTGCATCCATGACAGCCACACGCAGACACAGGGATGTTCTCCATTCACAAAAGCCTTCAGACGATCTTTGTAAGAAAACATCTTTTAGATGATCTTTTCCTTCTGAAGTAATAATGATCTGTTGTAACTTTAACGAACAGAATCCGATCCTCTACTTTCTAGTTGTTGGAAAATCCCCACAGGGCGGGAAAAGCATATTCTCATAATTGAGCGTTTGGTTGGCGGGAATATCATTTTTGCCCGCAATCCCAATCTTTAGTTTTGGTAATCATTCTTTTTGGAATGTATATTTGCATAAAGGGAACAGATGTTCTGTCCAGGATTTTGTATGTCCTACCATGTCCAATATACAAAGGCTGGGGGCATAGGGTTAAAATTATAAAAACAGTTTTTAAATGAAAAAAAATTGGTACCCATAAAAATAGGGTGTTGAAGGTTAAAACAGTTAAAAAAAAAAGTGTTCAAATGAATATTTTCTCCCTATTTAAACGAGGCACCATTATGTGCCAACCTATGGTAGAGGACACAGCAGGAGAAACATAATCCTGGACAGAACACATGTTCCCTCCCATAAAACCGCTTTCTCTCTCTCTCTCTCTCTCTCTCTCTCTCTAACACTTTTACTTTCTCTTGATTGGGCCCATAGAGCAATGTTGTTGGGGTTGAATTTACCAAAACATATTAAAGATGCCTTTTTTTATATGATTGGGCCTGCAGTGTTATCCCTAGAAGTTCATGGTAGATTATCTGCTCTGGCCAATCAGAGAGATTTCTACACCTTAGCTTCTTGCCTCAATTTAAAAGTTTGATCTTAAAAGCTTATGTAAATTTTTAGGTTTCCTTCCTTTCTTCATTTTTTTTATTTATTTTTCCTCATGCCTTCTGATTTATGGCATACTTCTTTCCTATGGCTAGCATGAAGAGTAATTCTCTAAGTCTACCATATAATTTGGCCCAATGGAGGCCTAGGCTGTTAGGTCCAATGGGCGTACCGCATAGGTGGACAAAGAAACAGGCCCACGTTAAATCCCAGATTCAAAACGTTCATGCCAATGGAACTGCTGAGCACAAGAGAAGGTTTCGGCTTGGCACCTGTAGTAGGACAGAAGACATAACGTGAACTAATTTATGATGTCTCCATTACTGACGTTCATCAAGCAGGCCATATATGGATGATGTTCTTCAAGCAGGCCACATGGATTGGCCAGGGTCTTCGGTTAATGATACCTCCATCCCAAAGCCTTTGGAGTATCTTAATTAACTTGCACAAGTGACAACCAAGCCTTCTCTAGTTTTTCAGTTGTGCTAGATTTTATTTTATAAAGGAGCTAGCATGCATGTAGTCCGAATCCGAATTTCTTTGAAATATGATCCATGGCAAAAGTTCTACAATGCTGCACTGGCCAAATTTGAGTTGATTAGTTGGGCCATGCCCAGCCTCTAGCTTAAGGGATAAAATCCTCTTAGAGCGGGCTCAGGCCATCCTTCAGGCGGTGCCTCCAAATCCGTTGTATTTTGTTTGTGTACTTGTTTTCTTTGTATTATCATTAAGTTAATTGTGAAAGGTTTTAACCCAAATCACACACTAAACGCACAACACCTTTGAAGGCAGAACAGACTGGAGCAAGGCTAACTTTATACACATCACCAAAACTACGGATCGAAATAGCAGTTAAGTCTCTCCGGCATCAATACAGGCCAGATCCAGATCTAGCATAAACAACACCTACGAGTGGCAGTAGTAGTGTGGAGGTATTCAATAACTTCCCTGATGAACAAAATTCCCTTTCAAATAAAATGGGTTGTATTCAAAACTTTTAACAGAACAAATACAAAGGATATAGTACTACGTTCGATCACCGGGCTACACAACCATAACTAAAGAGTTCATATGGATCCCCTTAAAGAAGAATGTGTAACGAGATCATTAAGTATATACCAGGACGATACCCTTTTATGTATGAATTTGGGAGCCCAAGTTCATGAACGAGGAATAAACTCCAAGGGCACGACTAGTCAAATGAAGCATACAAATCTAAAATTAGAAGTTTCACAAGATTAGGATTTACATTATTTCATCAGGCATAAAATGGAAAGAAATTTTCCTCGCCACTGAAGGAACATATTTAACTAGCTAGTCTGACACATGAATACACTTTGATCTGAGAATACAAAACGCTATTGAACTTTCATTGCTAGACCTTTCCATTACTCATCAAGGGCACTTTCCAAGAACATCTTCAACTTACTAAAATGTAATCTAATGAGTTACAATTAAACATGCAAGTTTCATTGCCATTAATGCCCGGGGGTGAGCATTAATATGCTAAATATGACCTTTTTGAATGGCATAGAAGGATTATGGCTTCTTGGGTTTCACTAATAAACCCATCATGCTATTTCCGTTTGCTGCATTTGAGATCCCAAGCAACATAGTCCATCAAGAACTCTGGCAGTCATCCCATCAAGACTTTAGCTATAACGTACTTTACCTCAATTGTCGAAACTGCAGCCACTTGTTTATTCGATTTTTTTATAGAGAATTTGTTTTAAGAGAGGGGATGCAACACATAGCTTTAATTATATATATATATATCCTCTCCATCGCAGCCTTGAAGCATTGACCTGATTGAAGTTGGAGAAATAGGAATGGACAATACTTTATCATCATATCCTGCCTGAGTATAGAAGTCATCATTATCATTTCCCAAAGAAACGGAGCCAAGAAGAGAAGAGAAATGAGAAATTGAAGGCTGGTTCTGAAGGGAACAGAGGAATTTAATTCCTGAAGGAACTTTTGGAGAACCTTATTGATATAGACAAACTTTTAAAGAGAATATCAGCTTTTAGCTATTGAGCAAAAGTTAGAGGCTCAAAATTTGCAGGATCTTTTCCCTTTGAAGAAGAAGGCTATCCTTTGGAAGAAGAGGATGTCTGATGAGGAGAATATTGACTAAAATGACTTTTAGTCCCTGAATTTGTGGGAGAATGATAGGAGGAAGGGACAATAGCTCGAGCACCATGTTGACACCCAAAAAGTGTGTGCGAATGAGAAATCTATTTCTCATTCGCCCTCAATTGAATGGAGAATGAATATTATTTGTATCCTCGCTCGCCATTGATTAAAGGAGTTCAGTAATATACTCTCGACAAAAAAATGCACGTGAATGGACTCGGGCAATACAGAAATTGAAAATCAGTTTTATCTCTTCACATGAAGGTTGTTTTGGATAACCATGGCTCTTGTAAGTTCCATAACTATCCAAAAGACGAAGGAAGGTGGATTCTTGCATAGAA
The DNA here is from genome assembly GCA_025762735.1 of Platanus orientalis. Taxonomy (NCBI): domain Eukaryota; kingdom Viridiplantae; phylum Streptophyta; class Magnoliopsida; order Proteales; family Platanaceae; genus Platanus; species Platanus orientalis. The sequence goes on along the minus strand of JAOXJP010119093.1, from coordinate 369 downwards.
TAATCACCTAAATATTTGGGATAAGATTTAAAGAATCCCATCTCAACAGAAACGATACAGAAGAGATAGAGTTCTCCTTAAATGAGGACTCTTCTCCAAGTTCGTTTTGAGAGCCTATAAATATTTGCATGCATAAGAAAAAAAGAAGAAGAACAACAAGGAGAACGAGAGAAAATGTTGAAGTAAAGGTTCACTATTAGGCTAGTTACATTTGTTTTTTTGAAGTTTTGAAAGCTACATCTCTTTCAAGGAGGAAAGAGCATGTCCATTATATCTCTGCAAACTCTCCAGAAAGATACCATAGGGAGCTTGAAGATGGATCAAGTTTCGAATAGGTAAGCTCATTGATGAATGAACAAGCAAGTGTAA
>JAOXJP010119092.1:0-27889 GCA_025762735.1 Platanus orientalis | reverse complement strand
CCATTTAAACTCATAACTGATTCCAACGCCTATTTAACCCTCCAACACCTATTTTTTAATTTAATTAAAAAACGGGCGTTGAAGTAACAAACAGGTGTCAGGCATTTTCCTTAAAATAACTCTAACGCCTAATTGATTCCTCAATGCCTATTTTTAATTCAAATTAAAAATAGACGTTGAAGCAAAAAATTGGCGTTAGGCTTAAATTCTATAAATTATTATTTTCCACTATAAAATGACATTTCTAACCCTGTGTTCATGCTTATGTTCACAGATATGACTCATAGATCAGTATAATTGGATATGTACCCCTCCATCTCCGTAAAGTTTGTAAATTCCCTAATCACCCTTCCCTCGCCCGAATAGGAAGTTTGGAAGAGTCAAAGCTAACTAGGAGCAAGCTTAGCCCTTGCTCAGATCAATTTGGATTGGCCACTGATAGAGGCTACCATTTCCTTCTGAGACCTAACATGTATAGTTTTCCACTTCGGAGAACAGGAACTCACACCCACCATTGAGGAGCTAGCATCCTTTTTAGGTTAGGATCATTGTCTCAGCACCAATGCCATAATTCCGATACATAAGCCCATCTATTTGAAAAACTTTCACACATTAGACATTTCCAAAACAACCCTGCCCAAGGAAGCCACAGGAGAATTTTTGCATTACCCCTTCAATCTTTTATTGAAAAGAAGTTAGAAGAAACCAGGTGACTTCAACAATCCAATCAAGTTCAAGGCATTCACCTTAGTTATCTTAGGACAACTCCTACTATCTCACAGCCGCCATCACATCCATGGCATCTTGCTTGATGTCTTAGATCAACATTTTTAGAAGAAGACACTTGCACCAGTGATTATCTCAAAGACTATCTCTAGTGTCTCATATTGTGCTTGACATCCTAAAGGCTAACTATATGGATGTCCAGCTTTTCTATAAGCTTGGTTATGGGAACATTTATCTATCTTAACATCTTTCCCTGCTTATATACCATGAGATCTAGCTTCGGCATAAGTCCATGTCAGAAGCTGACCCTTGCCAAACAGGACAACTACATCAGATTATCAAAGCTTGCTAGCTACTATTATTAAACATAAACTATTTACGGAACCATCTCCACCATGCCTTCCTTTTCATGTCTATCGTGCTAGCACCCCCATCTCATATTTAATGGAGAAATGATTAAGAATGATCAGTTTGACTATAAGGCTTTCCAAGTTGAATCAGTTCAAAGGGTTGTGGTTGGACATAGTAGCATAGGGAAATAAAGAGGAAAGGGAAAGTAATCTTGAGGATTTGAGGAGAGAGAAACCTGAATATGTCTGACATAGAGTTAGTCACAATTTGGGCCAGTGGGCTAGCACTTGGTGCTGCTTTAATATATGTCTGGGCGGCTCACTAAGTAAACTACTTGGGATCAAGGAAAGCACATAATTGGCCCCTCCCTACCTACCTCATGATGACTCATTCATATTAGGACCGTCAACGGTAGGATACGAAGTGGATATAGGCATATCTGTATTTGTAATTGTTTATTTAATCAAATATTGGATTGGATTGGATTCAAATATTTTACTGATATTTAAGAAAACAATAAAGTCCTACGAATTATAGAGATAGAATTTTATAAAATTCTTACCAAGTTATTTGAAAAAATTATAAAATACAATTTTATGTCATCAAGATAATTACATATAGTACCATATATTATATATAGTTATTTATTGTCATAATACTACTGGAAAGTATAAATAACATCTATTGTAAATATATTTATCCATTAACATAGTTATAAACATCTTTATTTAGAATATATTGTTTATGAAAATTTAAAGTTATTTCAATAAAAACAGTAAAACATAAACTATTTACGGAACCATCTCCACCATGCCTTCCCTTTTCATGTCTATCGTGCTAGCACCCTGGCCCATCTCATACTTCATAGAGAAATGATTAAGAAATATCGGCTAGACTAAATAAGGCTTTCCAATTCGTATCAGTTTGGAGGGCTGTGGTTGAACATAGTAGCATAGGGAAATAGAGAGGAAAAAGAACATAATTTTGAGGATTTGAGGAGAGAGAAACTTGAATATGTCTGAGATAGAGTTGGTTACAATTTGGGCCAGTGGGCTAGCACTTGGTGCTGATTTAATAAATGTCTGGGCGTTTCACTAAGTAAACTACTTGGGATCAAGGAAAGCACATAATTGCCCCCTGCCTACCTGCCTCGTGTTGACCCATTCATATTAGGACTGCCAGCGGTTGGATACAAATTGGATATAGACATATCCGTATTTGTAATTGTTTATTTAATCGAATATTGGATTGGATTGGATTCGTATATTTTTCGAATATTTAAGAAAACAATAAGGTCCTACGAATTATAGAGATAGAATTTTGTAAAATTCTAACTATGTTATTTGAATAAATTATAAAATACAATTTTATGTCATCAAGATAATTACATATAGTACCATATATTATATATAGTTATTTATTGTCTTAATACTGCTGGAAAGTATAAATAACTCCTCTTATAAATATAGTTATCCATTAACATATTTATAAACATCTTTATTTCCAATATATTGTTTATGAAAGTTAAAAGTTATTTCAATAAAAATAGTAAAACATAAACTATTTACGGAACCATCTCCACCATACCTTTCCTTTTCATGTCTATCGTGCTAGCACCCCCATCTCATATTTAATAGAGAAATGATTAAGAAAGATCGGTTCGGCTATATAAGGATTTCCAAGTCGAATCAGTTTGGAGGGTTGTGGTTGAACATAGTAGTGCAGGGAAATAGAGAGGAAAGGGAACATAATTTTGAAGATTTGAGGAGAGAGAAACTTGAATATGTCTTTGATAGAGTTGGTTACAATTTGGGCCAATGGGCAGGCACTTGGTGCTGCTTTAATATATGTTTGGACAGTTCACTAAGTAAACTACTTGGGATCAAGGAAAGCACATAATTGCCCCCTGCCTACCTGCCTCGTGATTACCCATTCATATTAGGACTGTCAATAGAAGGATACGAATTGGATTTAGGCATATCCATATTTGTAATTGTTTATTTAATTGAATATTGGATTGGATTCGATTCGAATATTTTTCGGATACTTAAGAAAACAATAAGGTCATACGAATTATAGAGATAGAATTTTATAAAATTCTAACTACGTTATTTGAATAAATTATAAAATACAATTTTATGTCATCAAGATAATTACATATAGTACCATATATTATATATAGTTATTTATTGTCTTAATACTATAGGAAATTATAAATAACTACTATTATAAATATATTTATCCCTTAACATATTTATAAACATCTTTATTTAAAAGTTATTTCAATAAAAATTGTAAAACATTAACTATTTATGGAACCATCTCCACCATGCCATCCCTTTTCGTGTCTATCGTGCTAGCACCCCCATCTCATACTTAGTAGAGAAATGATTAAGAAAGATTGGTTCGACTATATAAGGCTTTCTCAGTTGAATCGGATGGTTGTGGTTGGACATAATAGTGCAGGGAAATTGAAAGGAAAGGTAACGTATTTTGAGGATTTGAGGAGAGAGAAACCTGAATATATCTGCGTTAGAGTTGGTCACAATTTTGGCCAATGGGCTAGCACTTGTTGCTGCTTTAATATATGTTTGGACAGTTTACCAAGTAAACTATTTGGGATAAAGGAAAGGACATACTTGCCCCCTACCTACCTACCTCGTGATGACCCATTCATAGTAGGACAGTCAACGGTAGGATATGAATTGGATATAGGCATATCTGTATTTGTAATTGTTTATTTAATCGAGTATTGGATTGGATTTGATTCGAATATTTAAGGGATATTTACTAAGACAACAAGGTCCTACGAATTATTGAGATAAAAAGAACTGTTTACTGGAAGCTTTCTTTCATTAAAATAGATAATGGACTTGGCCCTCCAAACTTGACTAAGCTGAACAAGGACCACTCTACCAGTTAATCAAGACAACAACGTTTGCGGTTTAGTCCTCCCCAAGATTTCTTTCAACAAGGAGAGGTGGCGATTTTCACATTTTTCGGGTATGTGTGTCGCACTCTGATCGACAAGATATCTTGCTGACACGGGAGGATTCTTTTTGCCTATAGAAGCCTAAAATGTTGGACAAGTACTATATATTTTTCTAAGTATCCAAGACTTTTTAATGTGCTGACACACGTAATCTGGTACGTGTACCATGACGAATGAAATTGTATGTGCCACGCCCCCTGATGGGCACTAAATATTAGGTGAGAATGAATCTTGTGAGATCTGTGAAAACAGAATCAGGGTATGAACACATCAGCGTCGAAAAGTGATAAGTGCCCCCCAAAAGGTGCAAATCACTTTTCGGTACTGATGCGTTAGCCCCTCTGGTGCCATTTTCACGGTTCTCACGAGATTCGTACTCACATAATCTAACCCCCCTGATGGGACACTCCGGGGGGCGGAATCAATTCACTTTTTGGAGGTTTTTGATTGCCCCTCCTAAGTCTCCCATCAAGGGGGTGTCGCACTTGATATCAGACCCCCTTGACTGGGATGAAATCATATGTGCCACTCCCCTTGATGGGACACTCGGGGGCCAAATCAATTCACTTTTTGGAGGTTTTTTATTCCCTTTCCTGAGTGTCCATCAGGGGGGTGTCACACTTGATATCAGACCCCCTTGACTAAGACACGTTATTGTATTCTATTCCACGCGGTTGAAAACTAGAAATACTGCTTTACTTATTTGGTGCAAGAGGAAACACGCTTTACTATCAGAAGAAGTTGTGAATGGATAAAAAATGCTCACCTTAACGAATGCTAACCACTGCTCCTTGTCAGGCAGCAGGCACATCAGTGTCAAAAAGTGAATATGCACCCCCAAAAAAAGTGAAAATCACTTTTCAATGCTGATGTGTCAGCCCCTGACAAGAAGCAGTGATGAGCGTTTGTTAAGGAAAGCGTCCATAAACCGATCCCGAAGAAGTTGGGATCAAGGCTGAAATCATCTACGCCACCCCCCCTGATGGGACACTCAGGGTGGGAATCAATTCACTTTTTGGAGATTTTTTATTCCCCTCCGAGTGTCCCATCAGGGGGAGTGGCGTAGATGATTTCACGCCAGTATGAAACGAAAAACAAGCTCTTAACACGTTGTGGACCCACCATTAATCTCCCTTTCTTGCCAATTTCTTCACTTGTTTTGATTTCACCATGTATAAATATCCAAATAGCCAGTCCTTCCTCTCATTTCAGATATCAAGAAATAGGCAGAAGTACAAGGAGATGAAAATGTATATGCAGTTGTTGTTGCGGCTTTGGCTCATTGTAGTGTTACTATGGACAGGAGCAGCTGCAGACGAGTGTCGTCGAAAATGTGGGAACGTCGACGTTCCCTACCCATTCGGTATGGGACAGCCGAACTGTTCAATGAACAGTTGGTTCAATCTAACTTGCAACGACACACTGAACCCCCCCGTACCGTACATCTTTGAAGAGGAACCCGTTCTAAACATATCGGTGGAAGAAGCCACAGTAAGACTCGAAATTTGGACGTTATACGACTGTTACAACCAGTCTGGTCCGAGCAAAAATGCCACCCTATGGATGAATTTGACGGAAACCCCATTCACGTTGTCCGCCACCCAAAACAAGTTCACGGCCATCGGTTGCGACACCGAGGCCATAATGTATGGCTCCAAAGGGGAACGTTACGGGAGTGGGTGTATGTCTTTATGCAACAGTCCGGTGAACTTGACCGCCGAAGCTTCTTGCTCCGGCATAGGATGCTGCCAGACACAAATCCCCAAGGGTCTCCAATTATTAGATATTTCACTAGGCAGTTTTAACAACCATAGCGATACTTTGGATTTCAACCCCTGCAGCTATGCCTACCTGACAGCCGAAGACTGGTTGGATTTCTCAAAGATTGATATGAAGTCGTATTACCCGGAGAAGATGGAAAAACCTCCGTTGGTGCTTGATTGGGTCGTAGAGAACAAGACGTGCGAATCAGCCTTTAAAAACCAATCGAGCTATGCGTGTGGTCCCAACAGTGACTGCCTTTACTCCGATAACTATGGATACCGCTGCAAATGCAAGGAAGGTTACAGAGGCAACCCCTATCTCCACGACGACAAAGGATGCCAAGGTAATTAAATACATTAAATATGTGTGATATTCTTCTTTTATTAAGCACATCAAGATATTTATTTACCCTTGCTTACGTTTGTTCTTCTATCAATTGTGATGATGGGGCTACTTAAAAACAGATATTGATGAGTGTTCAGACCCAACCAAATATCATTGCGAAGGGACTTGCAAGAATACGCCTGGGAATTACACTTGCCGCTGCCCACTTGGTATGAAGGGGGACGGCAAAATGGGTTGCAGAGGACTTCGCTTGACTTTGCTTGCTAAAGGTAATCATCTCTTCCTAATTCTTTTATATATATATATATATATATATATATATATATATATCGTATCATTTAACAAAAAACCGGAGAGAGTATCCTCAGCAAGAAGAGATGCCAATCAGGAGTCAGGGTATCAAAAGATTGTAGTTTACTAATAGCCTGTTTGGCAGCCACCTGTATTATGATCATTACATTTGAGTTTCTCAAGGCATTTGTAGCCATGAGATGATGATTTCTAATGATCTCATTTAAGTTTATACTGATTTGTTAAATACAATTAGAAATGAGGTGGCACGCCTTTAGAGGTCTGTCTCAAAACAGACAATCATTTTACTTTTCTATAAAATGAAATGACTTATGTTATCAAGCACAAATAGCAGCAAATCTAAATGAGTTCATTATAAACCAAATGAAATGATTTCATTATAGGTGGCTGCCAAACGCAGCCAAATACATAGGTTTCTCAATTTTCAAGCATCCTACAATCATAAGTTGTAAGCCCCTTCAGGAGTCTAGGAGTCTGATAATTAGTGTTGGGAACTTGACTGCCCTGATTAATGTTAGATTTATAAATAAATAAAAAAAGTTTAGTGGATACTATTCCCGTTTCATGCTCCAATTTGACTTTTGTAAGTTGAGAGTTTCCCATGATAGCACCGCTCACATATGACCAGTGCCCCATTTATAATATCACTTTATTCAATCTTATCCCTTCATCTACTCTTATTTAAATAAAAAAGAAGAATGACACCCCTTTTGGGTGCTGGCGTTCCCAAACGCAAAAGATGATTTCCACCATTAGGGCTCCAATTGAAGCATTAGGATGCTTTTGGGATACAAAGAAAGGGACAATCGCCTTCTCAACTGCAGAGGATCCTGATGAGTATATATCCCAACTGCTATCTTTTCCTCTTCTAGTCTCTGGTTCTGTGAATAAGACGTCCAAACAAACAACCTTTATCTGTTCTTCCTCTCTTTGGAAGGCATCAACACAACTCAATCTTTACACTTACTAAACAACCTTGATCGCAGGAATCATGCAGAAGCTAATCTCTCCTCTATACTCACAGGGCCAAAACTTAGTGCTTAATTTCAAGCCTTCTACTAAAAAAGTGATACGAAGTTTATTGATTATATTAGTTACAAATTTTCTATTAGAACAAGTGAAAGACCCAATCGCATCTATATCATATCAAATACAATATATGTGAACGGAAATAGAGTCGTGGTTTTGTGCCAAAACGAAAAATAAAAAACAAAACAAAAAATAATTGATAGAAATGTAGTTTTGTTTTCAGGATCGATAGGATATACAGACAGAGTACAAGTAGGGTCTAACCCCTGTGCAAAAACTATTGGCTTTTGATGCTTAATCTTGAATTTTATATTTACTTATTATATATAGCTATTATTTTTCGAAATGTCAGGAACAAAAATAATTCAATCCAGTATTTTTTTTCTATCACGTGTGCAATGGTCTTATAAAAACATTCTGGACACTGTTATCATATACAAAGGATTGGGATCCACTATTGCGGAATATTTTAGGGGGGTTTTGTACATCTTCTCACCATCAAAATCAGTATAGTACAAGTACACGGTTGCAATCATCTGATCATGTCATTTTCGGCATACATGATCTCTTTGATGAGACCCATGATTTGTGGGACCCAATTCTTTATACAGATGATACATATCCACCTATTAAGCGGCAAGATAGTTGTACAGGTCTTGTAGCCCCCGCACTCGTGAATTTCCTTAATTTTATTATTAATTTTTGGGTGACTAGAGTTTGTAAGGCACCACCAAATCTTATAGTAAAACAATTGATTGTTAGATGTACAACGTACGAGCATATAAAATTTAGGTTACTTATTTAGCAAAATAAAAGAGACACAAGATATAAAAAAAGTTTAAATTGCAAATATTTATGAAAATATTACAAAGCTCACTTTTTCAGTTTCCCAACAGAAGAAAACAAAAGTTTGCTGTCGACAATAAAACTTTTAAAAGGTAAGTTGATAAAAATGTGAGAAAAAATTAAAACCCTTAGAATATTGCTTTTGCCCGGAGTAGTGAAGATTAATAAATAGAGACAAGTAAATATATCCATTTATTGCAAAAGATTAATAATAATAATTATTATTATTATTATTGATTCCAAATTTTCTTATTTTTAAAATTTACGCTCCATCTAATTCGATTTACTAAGTAAAATTATATTATACACTAAACTACTAAGGCTGTGTCAATTGAGCCAGGATTGGCCCGAAACCTGATTTGTTCAACTGAAAATTTGGCAGATTGGGCAATTTTTAGTTTGGGCTGGGCCAAGCTCAGGATGTGATTCTAGGCCCGAAGTAAAGTTAGGGTTGAGTTCCGGCAGGCCTTAGCCCAACCCCAATCACCTGGCCCACCTTACATTACAATATATTTATATATGTTATATAATATATGATATGGTATTATAATATTCTATATATTATTCCACTATAACATTGTTTGACAATAAATACAGCCTATGTGTGAGATGTGATGTGCACCCGAGATTGATATGTGTTGTGTTTTTGAATTTGGACTCTTTTCAAACACCAACATTTGAAATGAACAGGTTTTTACACTTTAACCCTATACATACCATGTGTCAGTCCATAGTATGGTCATACATTAGATCACATGGCATTCAGTTAGGGCAGCCCGAACTTGGTCAAAGCTTGTTAGTTTTCTAATGAGCCAAGTTCAGGTTGGCTATATCAGGCTAAGTTTGGGCTCGGGCTGATCAGGGCCCAATTTATCCATTTCGGGTTGGGCTTGGGCTGGTCTTAGTCCGTCCTGATTGACAACCTTCAAACAATGGGTTATTTTTTCAAGCTTTTAGGTTAGTAATTTAACTTGAGTAAGTTATAACAAAAGTCATGTAGTTATATTTACATTTAAAAATTTTGGATTCAAAATTTTAATTTTCAAGAAGATAAATTTTTATTTAGTTTTTTATTATTTTTAATTACATTTGGATTATAAGAAGGTTTTAGAATTAGTTAGTACATTAAATTCCAATATTAGCTCCATTTACATCATAATTTTGAAACTCTTTTATTGAAGAGAATATTTCTTTTCAAGTGGCATGTATTCTTATTTTTCTCCTAGATGGAAGACGCATTCATTTGAGTAATGTTTAGCTCCATTTACATCATAATTTTGAAACGCTTTTATTGAAGAGATTTTTTTTTTTCTAGTGGCATATATTATTCTTATTTTTCTCTTAGATGGAAGAGGCATGCATTTGAGTAATGTATAATCTCTCTCTCTCTCTCTCTCTCTCTCTCTCTCTCTCTCTCTCTCTCAATTGAATACCCTAATGATCGAGATTTATAGTTACAATAGTATTATTTCTTCAACTAATTGTTATTTCAATGTAACAGTTATTGCAGGAACCCTCTTGTTTGTCATCATTGTCTTTTGCGCATGTTGGGCATTCGAGAAAAGAAGTAGAGAGAAATATTTTCGAAAAAATGGAGGTTTATTTCTAATGAATCAAAGAGTCAAGATTTTTAGTGCTGTAGAGCTCAAGAAGGCAACAAACAATTATAGCCAGCTTCTCGGCCAAGGGGCATCTGGTGCTGTCTACAAAGGAACATTGACAAATAATATAGAGGTAGCAGTTAAGAAGTCAAAAGAAGTGGACAAGAGCCAAATTGAGCAGTTCCTGGATGAGGTTAGGCTAGTCTCACAAGTCAACCATAAGAATGTGGTGAAACTCTTGGGTTTGTGTTTAGAGACTAGTGTTCCATTACTGGTTTATGAATTTGTATCGAATGGAACTCTTTTCAAACACATCCATGAGGAAGGTTCTACAATCATAAATTCATGGCAAAATCGTTTAAAGATCGCTGCAGAGATTGCACAGGCACTTGAATACTTGCATTCACTTGCTGACCCACCAATCATCCACAGAGATATCAAGTCGATGAATATACTCTTAGATGGAAAATATACGGCAAAAGTATCTGATTTTGGAGCTTCGGTATTGATTCCATCGGATCAAACTGGAGTAGCCACAAGGGTGATGGGATCTTGGGGGTATATGGATCCAGAGTATCTTCAAACAGGTGATTTAACTACGAAGAGTGATGTCTATAGCTTTGGTGTGGTTCTCATGGAGCTCTTAACAGGAATAAAGCCGTGGTCCAATGAAAAGAGAAATATGATTCAATATTTCATTTCATCATATGAAGAGAATCGTCTCACCCACATTTTGAATGTAGGAGACATTGATCAGAATAACATGGAGCAGATAAAAGTCGTTGCCAAGATCACATACAAATGTCTAAAAAGGAGTGGTTGGGAAAGACCAACAATGAAGGAAGTGGCTGATGAGCTCATTGGGTTGATGCATGAGAACTTGGGAGCTCATGAAAGAAATGAAGAGACTGAGTGCTTGCTAGGTGAACCAAGGAGCCATACTGGCCAATCAAGCTCAGTGACCCAATTCATGAGAACTTTGAACATTGAGCTATGATCATATGGCATGTGATCCTTTGTGGAAGTGTCCCACTATGTAGTGCATATTAATATTGTGTCTTTTAGAACAATCTTTTGTTCTCTATGATAGATGACGCTTGCTACATTGTATTAGTAGTGTGTTTTCTACAATCTTGTAATATTGTGATTTTCTTTTTGTTTTTAGTTATGTACTGTAATTTTTGTTTACTTATAGTGGTTTATTGAGTTGTTATTGTAAAATAATCAAACTCTTTGGTTTATGGGTCCAAAATGTTCCAAACTCTCATTTTTGGGCTATTATAATTCTTTGGTGCTTAAATTGACGACCATATCTGTCCTGTTAAAATGGAAGAGAACGACCAACCATATGTCTGTAAAAAAACACTTTTGCTTATGAAACAATGGTTCTAATTAACACCAGAAATGAAGTGAAAAATACACTATAATAGTGATGGAGTTGAAGTACTCTGAAAGGTCAACCTAATAGTAGACATAGCATGCTCATTTTGGGGGGCACGAGCTACATTTCCATATATTTGTTTGAAACTATTGGACATTAAACAACATAACTCATTCAAATAATCATAAAAATCTACATTTATTGCATTTGGTAGATTAATGAAGAGAAATATGTTAGATAGTCCATAAGAAAATCTAAGGAATTACCAAAATATAACCCCTTTGATACCATCATCTAAAACACAATCAAATTAATAGCTGACAAACCTGTTGCCTAATCTACATTAATTAAAGTTTTCTTCTTTTGCTGGTGGTTAGTTGCAGCATGAGTTATGCAACCGAAAGTTACAATGAGGAGCTGTTAGAAGATATTTACAACTATTGCTCTCTTGTATGGTGTTGGCAGCATATGTAGTTCTTGATGAGACCAACGCCATATCTATACCCTATCAATCGGGCCAGGTTGGGATGGGTTAAGGTCAGCCTGAGAGTATAGGACCTGAATATAACTACTGTAATTTGTTCAGCAATGGAATGCCAACGGACTTCCCCTGCTGCTTTAATATCTGACAAAGAAACTCTCGACCCCATGATGGTGAGTGGCAGTGCCGGGCCTTGCTTGAGATGTGGCCCAATAGGAATAGTTCACAAATAGGTGATGTCAAGGTGAAAGAAAGGGATGATATCGTATGTACTACACCCCTGATGGGACCACTTGGGGGCGGAATCAATTCACTTTTTGGAGGTTTTGATTCTCCCTCCTGAGTGGTCACATCAAGAGTGTGGTGCACTTGATATGGCACCTGAAAGGAACCTAGAGAACCTGATGGAATGGACTTAACCTGGAGTATGACAAAATAAACTAGGGACCACCGTAGCGCCCAAACAATACAATTAAGCCAAGCAGCGTAATAAGTTGGCAATCAAGGGAAGTTCTAATCACCTCCAGTCTTAATGGAGAGATACCACGTCAGTATCAATGTCAATGCTTGACAAGATGCTGCATAAACACCACAGATACTTAGTCATCACAGAACATTTTTCTTCCCTTCGAAATGGAGAATGGTTGTCTGCGTTCACATAATTAAAATACTCTTTTATCAGGCGTGGTAAAGCGTGTTAGGTACGAGTTCACATCACCTCCGGTCTGAATGGACAGGGACCAGATCAGTCTCTGCTCACGATGTCACATGATGTTTGACAGAAGGTATATTAATAAATACACAGGTAGTTATCCATTATGAATTTACTAAAATACTCTCCTTTGAACCATGTGTATTGACTAAAACACTCTTTGTCAGACCACATGTCACACACTGGTTGGTAATATTGGTGTGGTACCTGTCCATTCAGACTGAAGATGATTTAAAACCATTAGGAATTACCAGTGTTCAATTGATTAAGATTAAGATTTTTCTTTTCATTTCTTAAAAAAGGTTTTAAAAGGCCACTACCCTTACCCGCCTTCTACCCCCTCAATTCCACCAACACGCTTTGCATTATTATCTTTTTTTCTTTCTTGCCCAGAAATATAATCTTTGCCCTATTAATAAGAGAACAGGTTATTTTTTTCCTCTGTTTTGTCCTTAAGGCGTTTTTTCCTGTAAATTATAATCTTTGCCCAAGATTAATGAAGTTAATGTTTCATTTGTGTTTTGTTTAGTTGAGATTTACTCTGATCAGTTGGACAGGAAGTTTGAGAGCTTTACTCTGATCAGTTGGACAGGAAGTTTAAGAGCTCTACATAAACTTGACGAGATATTTGCACTTCCACCGGGCAGAAAATATTAGATACGAAAATCAGTTTTTTCTGAGGTATTAGAATGGCATCAGGGGTGAACACATCAGCATTGAAAAGGGATAAACAACCCCCCAAAAAGTGAAAGTCACTTTTCGGCACTGATGTGTCAACCCCCTGATGTCATTCTAATACATCAGGAAAAACTGATTTCTGTAGAGATCAAACCCAATAGAAGGTCTTGTTTCTGGTATCATTATGTTCATCTTTATTTAATTAAATTGGAACTTGGGACTGGCTCTCATGAAATATTTCAAGAGTTTCCTTTGCCTAGGTTGGTACATTTTAATGGTTTATCAAAAAACAAAAAAAAACAAAAGCTTCATCCAGCCACTAGTTGGTTCGAAACTATCTCCAATCTGAATAGAGAGTTAACTAGCTGGTAGCCTAGTAACCATTAATGTGTGATAACCATGTCATGTAAAGATAGAGAGAAGTGACAATTCACACTACAAGCAAACATACAACACAATATTTATAGTGGTTCGACACTCAAGCCTTCATCCACTTTCAAAGCTCATTACCGAGCTAGCAAATTTTATTGAGATTGAATTACATTACAATTAAAGTTAAAAATTTAAAACCAACTACTTGCAAAAGTAAGTTTTACTCTCGGTGTTTCCCGTGGGAGTGGTTTATATCCGATGTCTCGAACGGCTATGGCTTATACTACCGGTGTCTTCGGCGGTACTGTTGTGGTCTACACCCGGTGTCTTCAGCGGGTGCTAAGATCTCAAATAAATGAAATAAATATAAATTACCTCACAAGGCTTGTGTATTGCTTGTTGCACAAAAAGGTGGTTGCTCATTTGTTGAGTTAGTGTATCAATGGGTTTCACTAAGTTTCCAAGAGTGCCTCTTTGCTTCTTTGAGCTTTTTACAAGTGTAGAGTATTGGGGAAGCACTTAGAGGCTCTTTAATCTTCAATCAAGACTCATTAGAATGAGCCTTTAGAGGTGTAAAATGTCTTAGCTCTCTCTCAAATCTCTATTTTCTTTCCTTCTTGAGTTTAAGGTGTGTTCTTGTTGTGTTAGAGAGCTCATTTGAGCCTCTCTCATACTTATAGGAGATGAACACAGTCGTGCAAAAATAAAATGGAGTCAAACATTTTAAAATAAATTTTTAAAATAAAAAATATTTTGTTTTCCAAACATAGATGTCCAGTTACATCTTTAAAAAGGCTGGTGGTGACTCCAAACCATCGTGGGTTAGGCCCATAATGAGTAGACCATTTTCCTAAGAGGTCCACCTGTCGTGCAAAAACCGAGGCCCACAGTTATCACCTAGGTAAGGCACAACACCCAATCCTATGGGATCCTGCCCCGCCTTTCAGAGAGAATCATATAAATTCTCTTTTGCACGTCGCCCCACCTTGGCAATGTTTAAGTGGGACAAAAATATTGTCATGGATCAATCCATAGCTTATGTAGTCATCGCTTTATGGATGTGTAGCACTAACCCTCCAAGGTCCCATAGCTTTTCTAGATAAAACTTCCAAAATCTCTCCGTGAGTCCCATAAAATACAACATTCACCTAAGTGGGATGAAGGCAATGTTATAGATCGATCCTGCTAAATATCATAACCGATGTAAAGCCACACATGTCTTTGGAAGTGATATTTAGTGCATTTGTATGATGATTGATGTAAAACCGAGTAGTGTTCAATCATGACTACATACATTTCCATAGCTTTTCCAGGGAGAGCTTCATTAACATCCCTCATTGAGTCCTGTTAAAACTCCTAAGGACAGTCACAAAAAGACGTCTGAGCAATCAACTTCACAAATGAATGATTGATCAACCAATACAGCAAATGCAAAACATGCCAAACATGCAAATCTTGTAAGAAACTTTAAGCAACTCATACAAATCAAATCACTAAGCTAGCCAGAAGCAGATACAAGTGCATAAGTCATCTAAATAGTTCTCATGTTTACAACTTTTGGATGATCTATTTTCCATAGTGTTTTCTGTAATGTTTTCAAGCAGTTGCGCCCAATGTTGATGACTTACATGTCTCCCGATGCAGTGCATATGCTAATAGTAACACTCGAAGAGCTAGAGAAAATGTCAATTTCTTGTGTATAACTCATGGATAGCCTAAGTTTTCAAAACAAAGAAGGTCCCTCCATCGGTGAACACCTATTTTTAAAAAATCAAAATGAAGGAATTTACAAAATACCGAAAGAGTGTACCCTCAAACCAAGAAGGTATTTCAAAAAAAGAAAACTCATTTCAAAACCTTGATCCAAAATAAAGGACAAATTTAACCCATCACCACTTTCAGGCCAAAACTGTTCTATATTTCAAAAAATACCCACCCAAATATCTATGAGTTACATATAAGGAAGAAGCATGGTTTCTCCCAAGTCAAAATTAGGGCACTTCCTTCTTTGTTATATGCGGCAAAGCCACACATACCAAAGAGGGGCATATATCAACACCCAAATTTTGACTCAGGTCATGTGATAGCATAAGGACAGCATAACAGGATTTAGGCATAAGACTATGAGCACCCTTGGCTTAGGAAGAGTAAACCTGGACTCTAGGAGGTTATCTAAGAGGTTAGGCACCCCCAAAGAGGTCTTTCTAGATACTTCAGTCACAAATGAATCAGTCAAAGCACCTTATTACAGCCCAAAATGTTCTATTTCAGGATAAACCCTAATCCCTCTCAAAACCATCAACATGACTTTGAAGGTCCACATTTTAAAACCCCATTCATGTCATCAGTTAGTTTTCCACCTCTTGTAAGCCTTTCTTCAGTAAAACATCTCAGATGGAAAAATTGTCATTTTGCCCTTTCGCCTTCATAAGCTCAATACTACCTATCTGTCATCTAGATCACTGAATTTCTTCGCTTGTGTAAGCCTTCTTGTCATGAAGCATCACAGGCAAAGAATTCACATTTCTAAATTTTTCGACTCATGGGTGAAAAATTACCATTTTACCCTTTTCCCTTAGAGAATTTACCCCTAAACCCTCAAAGGATCCTCGGAGCCTCTCCTGTGGCGCAAATGATATAATTTCAGATCCTATGCATCCCTGAGTCTCCCTTCTCTAAGGAAATCATCACAGACCAGACATTGCTCAAGAACGGCAACAACCAATTTCTCAATCATGATAACCTTGACCAAGAAATGACCATTGCAAAAGCTCTCAAAGATTCATCCGATCTCTGAATCCAGAAAGGTCAGTTGCCATATCTTAGCCTCGACCTTAGCTTCAAATCTCCAGGTCTGAAAAGAGAATTTTGAAGTCTCGAACCTCTGAGAAATCTCAAATCTTCTCTAAAAGGCTAAAAAGTTGTTTTCCCACTTTTTGCCCTTATAAAGCCCAAACATTCTCTAGACCTCCAAATCAGGATCAGTCGGTGTCCATTTCTTCAGAATCGTGAGGCCTTCATAAAGATGTCTAGGGAGCAAGGACTTTCATAAAATCTATTTGCCAAGATTCCCTCAAATACTCCAAAAAGCACGATAAATCAGGTCTAAAAATCAGGTGCTCGACCAACTCCCGAGACTGCATCTGAAATAAAAAATTCAAATAGTCAGTGGCCACACCACTGTAAATTCAGAGCTTTAAGACTATCAAATCCACACGAATTTGTAGAAAATCCGTGGCCCAAGCAGTCATTTGTGCCCAAACCTAGAAAAAATGGGTTTTGTCTTTATTTGGAACACGAAATGCCTTTAAAATTTCTCCCGGACTCAAAATGCAGCAAGGTCAGAGCCATTTTCTTAGTTTTACCATTGTCCTCAATAAAGCATTTCACAAACCCCTGATTTAGAAGATTTCTGGCTATTCAATTTCACCTAGCTTTAGGCAGCTATAGAGACCCAATTTGTTCAAGCGACTTTGCTTCAAAAAACTCTCGACAACTGCCTGGGAATCCAGTAGCCAATCTATTAATTCTTGTAGCTCCAAGACTCGCTAAGCTTCAAATCCCCTAGATACGACCTGAAGCGGCATTTTACAGAAAAACTAGCAGCATTCCCTGTCCAATTTTGTCAAATCGCTCAAAAAATGGTTTTTGACCTAATTTCATGCTCGGGTATCGTAATCTCGTGTAGTCAAAAGTTGTGAATCACCTGGACCTAAGGTCATCTATCCCTGGGCCACTCTTAAATCAATTTTACCATATTGCCCTTTCAAAATGAATCTAAGATCTTTTCAAGCCAAAAAAACCCTGATTTCATCCCTTTACCCTTTTTGTAATTTAGTTCTGACTAGAACAATACGACCAGAGCATTTGTGACCTCTAAAATTGACACTAACTAGGACAAATTGTGAGCTCAAGAGATTGAGAGGAGTGACAGCAGAGAGAGGGTTCAAAAAAAATCAAAAAGCAACCCTAGTCATCAGATGAGCTAAAATCAAAATATTTTGCATTAAGTGCATTATCATCTTTAAGCCTTTATTGGCAACCCTTGGATCAGAATCTTCCCATAAGATTTCTCATCCCCCTCCCTTGGATATGAATCCTGAATTTTAAATCCATATAGAAACCCTTCACAGCCCCCCATTTAGTATCCCAAGCCTACCCCTTGAACTTTGCAACCAATGGGTTTTTGCTTAATGGCATCTCCCATGTCTCCCATGCACTTCCCCCATCCATGCTCAATAGCACACCTCTAATCTCACCCACCATTCAGTAACCCAACCCCAAATCTGACCCTCCATCAAGCCAAGTCACCTATCCATGCCCCTTAGCCTAATTTAATCTCAACCCTTCACTGAGATTGAATCCTAGCCCTCCACCTAGTTTAGGATAAACATCATCCTAGCCCTCCATCTAGCAAACCCCTAGCTTGATCCCAGCCATCCATTACACTAATTTGGGGCTATAAATAGCCCCAAATTCATGCAAAGAGGGGTTAGCAACAAAAAACCCTAATTCACAAGGAAAAAAGAGGAGGAAGAAGAAGAAAAGTGGGAGATCCTATCAACCCTAGGGAAAGGTAAGCCTAAACCCATGTTTATTTCACCCCCTCTTCATCATATATCATTTTAGACTGCTGTTATGCTGTCCAAGTTATGCTAGAGCACTGCTCTAATTCAGGTACATGGTAGAGGCTTAACATCCTCTACTTGCTCTCATTTTTTATCAATTTTAGTGTTAATTTTATTGTGATTTTTGTAAAAGGTTTATTGAGCCCAAATTTTACTATGTTAGACTAGACATATGTATGATATTGTAGATTTAATTTCATGAATTTAGGAGCTATGGAAGGCCTCGAGATGGCCTCCCAAATAGACCCTAAAAATCGGGTCTTTTGAGACCTAGTTTCAATGAATATTTGTTGAATTTCATTTAAATTTTTCATGCATAATCTGATGCTCAAATTTTTATATGATGTTCATGTATATATCCTCTGCCAGCATGCTTAATTTTAGAATTTTTACAAAACCCTAAGATCTCCAAAATCGAGAAATCCAACTGCTGGATTTTCTCCCAATAACTAATGCCTGTTTTTTAAGTGAATTAAAAAACAGGTGTTAAACAAGCGGGTGTTAGGAGAAAAATTAGGCGTTGAGATCTGGGACCCACCCTAGGGAGCCCTGATTCTTCTCCAACCCTATTTCAAGGCATTTCTAACTTTTGGGAGTCACCCCTATGCATATGTGCACCTCTGTGGAGGCCCTCATTTCTGTCCTAATGCCTAAATTTAATTTCAGGTGTTGGAGTGATTTTAAGGCGTTAAGCTTGAGCTTTAAAAATCTCATTTTTCAAAATTTGTCTAAGTGTGAGTCCACCCTAGGGTTAGTGTAAAGATCCTAGAGAAACCCCACCCCTCTATGCCCCATTTGGTGGCCCAAAAACCTAAGATGGTTATTGGTTTAGCACCCAACGCCTGAATTTCCCTTGAATTAAAATTCATGTGTTAGACCAAAAAACAAGCGTTAGATTTATAACAGATGATCATCGGACCTACTTTGGGAGATCATATCTCCATGTGGCCTGCATTCAAGATCTCTAGGGTTACATAGTGAAACCCTAGAAAATTTCCCTCAACTTAAAACATGGGTCCCATAGTGTTGGGACCCACCAAACCTCCCCAAAAGATTGCCCCAAAGTGCTGATCTGATCAGTTTTTCCAACACTTGTTTTTCACCCTGAATTAAAATTCAGGTGTTGGAAAATCAGGCGTTGAGATAAGAAACAGGCGTTAAGCCTGTAGGACAAAAACAGAAAATTTTTTCCCTTTGCTTTCCCTTCTATTAGGGTTAACACCTAATCCTAAGGACTCAACCAATAAGCCAATTAATTTAGAGGGGTTTAACATCCCCCTAAAGACTTAACCTATGAGGGGCCTCCAATAATTAGAATAAGACAGACTAAAGAACAGTTTCTGAATTGTCCATAAGCCAACGCCCGTTTTTTACCTTAAATTAAAATCAGGCGCTAAAAAAAAACGGGCGTTGAGAGTAAATACAGGCATTAAGCCTAAGAAAAATTTAGCAAATTTCTAAATTCAGTATTAACAGGGCTTAGGCATTGATAGATAATTAAAACTTGTATTAATAGGAGAAGCCGCTCTAAAAAGGCGGGTATTTGGGGTGCCTAACACATTCCCCAAATACAACTAAACAACTTATCCTAAATCTCAGGAATATAGACAAGTGATAGGAGTTAAACTTTAGAC
This sequence comes from Platanus orientalis, assembly GCA_025762735.1. Lineage (NCBI taxonomy): Eukaryota > Viridiplantae > Streptophyta > Magnoliopsida > Proteales > Platanaceae > Platanus > Platanus orientalis. The sequence continues at coordinate 8,037 of JAOXJP010119092.1, read as the reverse complement.
CATCGGATCTAGATCTCTCATCTTCCCCGAAGAAGATAACTGACATCCAACTTCGTCGATTAAACCTCGAGTTGGTGGTGACTCCAAAAACAAAGCACTAACCCTCACACTGAAAAGAAAGAGAGGCAAGGGTCGGTGCACCATGGTGAGCCGAAATGGGCGCCCCCGGTGTCTACACATACTTTTATGAAATTGAAGTGGTGAATTTGTATGTTATTTTCATCTTGTAATAGTTAAATTTTTTAATAATTGGTGTATTATCATAGCTAGAGGATTATTGTCTATACAAGTTTGAATGCACATATAAATAAAGGTAGATATAATAATTATTTAATAAATTCAATATTAATTTCTTTTAACAACGGCTATATAGTTATTGCAATAGTAAAATGCTCACAAAAACATATATGATGGCTTAAGGGTGTCCTCGTAGAAGATATTATTTGCGAGGGCAAAATACTCTAGCAAAAATACAAAATGCCTAACAAAAAAGAGAAAAACATTAATGACACCTTAAATGTGCCATCGCAAAATAGTTTATTTGTGTGGACAAAATACTTGGTAAAACATACAACACATTAGCGAGGGCTTAAATGGCCCTTGCAAAAGGCATTAGTTGTGACGGTGCATAGCCCTCACAAATAAATTTCCTAAATAATAGATGGACAGTTGCGAGGGTACATGATCCTTGCAAATACTTAACTTGTCGCCTCTTTCCTCGTTTGGTATTCCATTTCTAATGACCGGCTTTTCCATTTTCAACGGTCATATGCCATTGCAAATACTTAAACTATCACCTCTCTTCTCGTTTGATATTTTATTTGCGATGACCGATTTTCTTATTTTCGATAGCTATACGCCCTCACCACTAAGAGTTTTTGTGAGAACCCCTCACAAAAAATACTTTTAGAAACCATTGTTATAGCAACGACATATGATGATGAAATATCGTTACAAATATGTATTTGTGACAGCATTTACCTATTTATGAGGGAAAAATGTCCTCATAAATAATCGTTTTTCTTGTCCGTTTCCTTTCATGCGTTTCATGCTAGAACTCTCTCATGTATTCTAAAGTAAAATGACAAAAAATGTGGATACAAATGATAAGATTGTCCAGACCAATTGTGCTTGGCCTTTTACCAGTGGCGTATGGAAATTTAGACGAAATGAAAATTTGAGAGAAATCTGAAAATGACTATTGTAGACTTAATCGCCGGTGTAGGCCCTGGTTCTGCTTAAATCATGTTGCTTGGTGCACCCCATCGAAAAGAAAGCTCTTGACCAAGTGGCGGTACTGACCGGATTTGTTTGGGATTTGGATCTTCCAATTAAGGAGAGGTAGTCTTTCGTATGAACGTGTAGGCGTTTCAGTCGATAAACTAAGTTGGAGCTGGGAAAGGACAAGGGTTCCCCTTGCCTACTTGCCCGGCAACGACTCCGTCAAATGACGACTGACTGACAAAAAGTAAACCAGGGACCGTGATGGAATGACCGTGGCCCTCACAACTGAACGAACCTAAATCAGGGACCACTATACTACCCAAACAAGACAAAAAGCGAAGCAGCGTAAGAAGTTGGCAAGGCTACCGACATCCCAAAGAGGATTTCCTGTAGCCAATCTACTGTAGTATCGAATCATCGTCGGACACGTCAAGGGAAATTGCAGTTAACTTTGGTTTGCTTAACCATGACTAAACCCATGAGTTATAGTTGGTTTTTGTAACCGAAAAGGAAAAAAATTGGTTACTCTCATCATCCATCACTTTACACACACAGTACATCCGCTTCCATTGCTTGGTGAATGTCTCTAATGCTGGACTTGACTTCGAACATCATCACGAAGGTATTGATGTTCCTTGATTCGGCGAACTCTTTCGAAAATTGGCAATTTTTAATAGTCATCCTCCCTGATATATTCGACGAATTTGCGATTTTTCGCTGATCAGTATTTAAACATTGAAGGCAATGCCGAGTCCGACAAAAGCTTAAAAAAGGGTTTTTGTCCTTGGAACTTTCCCATTTGCTCAGACTTCCGAGCTCTCCCTGTTATTTCTCTCGTTTTCCTAATCTATGGCGTCTGCATTTGTTACTGTAGGAAAGCCCTTCTCTTCCAACAATCCACTTCACCCTTTCTTTAACTACAGATTACCAGGTCGCTATTATGAAGCTTCACTTTCATAAATTTCGTTTTTTTTTTTTTTTTTTGTTGTTGATATTTTTGCCTTATTCTAGCATATGGGTCTTCGACAGGTCTGCAAAAGAGTGCTTTGAGAAGCAATGCAGTGGCCATGAAATGGGAACCAACGGAAGTCTTTTATTTTTATCTGAAATTTCATTCTGATTTCCACCTGCGAGATCTGAGCTAACGGAGATGGCGACCCGCGTTCCTTGATTCGAACTCTTCATTTAGCTTGTAGGTTATGCTACCCAGGGTTTGGACAGCAAACTAATGATAACACATGGGTTTAGCTATGGTTAAGCAAACCAAAGCTTAACTGCACCTCCCTTGACGTGTCGTACGGTGATTCGACACTACAGTAAGACGACAGCAGAGTGGCTTTGCAAATCTAGGCTAGGCTAGTTGGCAGACTTCTCCAAAGCTGATTTCATGCAGCTTTGCTCCTGCATCAAGGACACTTCAAAAATATGAATAGTGGTCCAGAGTCTGAATATCCCATGTGCAAAGTTGACATTAGTCCCCACTCCCCATGTGCACGGTTAACAATAACGGTGGTCACTGCACATCTGTTGTCTATGGTACTAACATCTATAGGTCGACAAGAGTCAATCCCAAGAGTACATTTGTTTAATCCATAAATGTGGTGAAATTCCTACAGCCAAACATCAAACTAGCTTACACACCAAGATGGAGGACTTACAGTACTCCACCATCATTGGTCAGATCACTGTAAATACAGATGAGCGGAAATACCATTTCAACACCTTAAATATAGCCTGTTATGTTATCCTCGACATCATGGATAATCTGGGTACAGAAATAAATTTCATCCACAAGATTTCTGTCACCATGAACAAAAATGTGTTAACCCACTGATGATGGGACAAAACTCTTGAGTTCAACCAAGCAAGCACTGCTGTTAGAATGACTCAAGCATTAAGCTTTCTTCAGATTGAAATATTCCACTAAAAAGGAATGTAAAATATTACATGATTGGATTATTTGAATATAGGGGACAAAAGAATACAAGAAACAGCCTCTGAGGATCATGGAAGTCCAGTAACCACATCAATTACTAAAAGCAGTTCAAGCACCTTACAGCAATTTCAGTAACTTCCACTTTAACCGACCAGGTGTAAAGAGAAGTTATTCTTGGCAGATGCCAGCTTCACTTGATAGGATGATACTGATTAGACACACGCTTTGGGGGAAGCTTCCGAAGGATGAATAGTACCAAACCCGAGGGAATAATCTCTACCAACTGAGAAAGAAAAAAAAAGATGGAAGTGCGCAATGGAGAAGCAGCATTCAAGAAGACGAGACAAAATTTATAATAAAACTGGGGAATACGTGCGACAGGAAAGGATGGGAAGAAACCATGCTCCTTTCTTGTTCCATGAGTGTTGCACATACTGGGGGAAGGGGTAACACCCTTAGACATGTCCCATCATAGGATCTTGGTCACACATGGACCTGCTCAGATGGTTATGATAATCATGATCATCTGACTAAAAAGTTTATTTTCCCTGGAGTGTTCAACATATTTTTCTTGCAATCCAAAAGGCCATAGATCAAATGGTTATGATCATAAAATCATGTGGGTTTATGGTCAACAAAATATCTAAGTGGGACCAAGTCAATGGAGAGTCCAAACATCCTCCATGTGCTCCATGAACAGTAATTTATACTGCAGGTGAGGAGCTTTGGTTTCTCCCACCCTCCCATCTTGATGCAAATATTCTTTCTGAATACCACATAAAACCATAAGAGGAAAGGGCTGCACGTTACCATGTAATAAATCAAATTTAGAATAGGATGGTTCAGAACATCAAGGTCAGCATCCTTGTAAAAAGCAGATAGAGCAACCTGCAACAGAAACACATATAGATGTCCAGTCCACAAATGCAGAACTTCAGATTATAGGCATGGAAAGCAAGCCAACTTACCACAAAGCACCTTATCAAGAAACATGTGCAGCATATCCCAGTTACGAAGCCAACCTATCAAGAAGTCAGTTTAAGCATATCATAATTGGGTTTTACCAAGAGGACTAAAATTCCCAAAAGCACTGTTCAGGTTATCCTGACAAAGTTCATTCACTATATATATATATATAAACCCAGACACGAATATGTTTCTCACAATTTATTTTATGCAAAATGTGCAATACAAAGAGAATGTACCTACAATAAGCTATATAAATAGTGGCTGAAAACAAGCATATAGTAAATCCACTTTTATGCCAATTGAAATGTTGTCTGCCATGTGACCACAAGACTGTTCAACAAGGCTAGAATTCAGAAAATAGAGCTCTCACTGTACAGGTAAGGATCGTTTCCCAAAACACTCGTACATCAAGAAAAAAAATCTTAAACACATAATACAATATGACACAAACAAGATTGTTCTTCAAGAAAGTGACCACATTGAGCAAAGAGAACAAGAAGATCAAAGAGAAGAAACTTTTGCAATGACTGTGGTCCAGCCAAACATTAGCAAGTTTTCAAAGCAAGATGCAGACCTAGGGCTGCAAATGGAATAAATACAGAGAGGATCTACCTAAATTCGTATTTGGTCTGTTAAACTTTGAGGTATATCCGTAATTGGTCCAATTATAATCAGATCTTACCTAAACAGACTGGATCTTTATACGGGGCAGATCCACCGGAATTTGTATTCACCTTATTGGAAGTAGATAAAAATCCAGTCTGTTTGCAGCCTTAGTTATGTTACTTATATATGGTGTATTATATTAGTATTGCTATAACCATTGATCAGGTCTATTAATATGTGTGTGTGTGTAAACAACACACAAATATAATTATGCAACAAAGACCAATGATTGTGCCAGTGAAAGGAGTGCGGCGATGCAAGTTGAAAGCGCTATTAGGACAAGAGGAAGGCCAAAATTGGCTTAGGTTGAAGTAGGGAGAAGAGACATGGGGCCTAGTGAATTAATGGCAGACATGGCCTAGATAGAGTGGTTGGTAGAATGGGATTCGTGTAGCCAACCCCAAGTAGTTGGAATAACGCTGTTGTTTTTGTTGTTGTTGTTGCATATACATATATAAGTATAAGCATATATATTAACTTGAACAGATTTGGATATTTAGCTGAAGTGGATCTATATAGAACCATATTCAGTCCAATTATGCATGATTTTTTTCTAACAAAATGGATCTTTACCGGAGTGGAACCACGCAAATCCATATTTTTCTTCAAAGGACAAAACAAATCAGATCCACACAAAAAATCTGGTCCATCTGCAACCATATGTGGACCAGCCGAAGCTCCAAGCAAGACAGGGGATAGAATCCTATCTTCAGGAGGGTTACGTATCGTGTTATATTTGTATTTTATTTCGTTGTGAACTAAGAATTTTTTACTGTAGCTACTGTATATAATTGTAAACCAATAAAGAAATTTAATCGGTTCTTCATACATATTTGTTGGAAAAGCTTTCTTCAAATTTTTGTGAACCTAAATTTTTTTATGGTGTCAAGAGGCCAAAATCCCTAGCCCATACTCTCTTTGATTTCCAACTTTGTTGTTAGTTAAGCTGACAGAAACTCTATCATGGAAGACAAAGCTACTACCTTAACCAAAAGCGAAGATTTACCTGGATGTTGTCAAAACCTTAAGAAATTTCTTCAATCTAACAATAACATGTAGGAGAATCTATGCATTTGGGTATAGCTTCGTGTATGGGTGGCATACTTGTAATACTCAGTCTTTCATGCATTAGTATGGTATATTGATTATATACAATATACTGTAGGCCTACTTTCAAATACTAATGAGATAATGTGGGCAGAATATCTAAGCCCATACGTATTCCTTTCATTTCTTCTGTCATTCTTTTTCTTCCTCTTCTTCTTCTTCTTCTCCTTCATTCCAACCAAACCCCAACTCACCTACCTCACACACACACACACACATCGAACAACTTGGTATCAGAGTAGGAAGAACACCGAAGGAGCAAGGAGTGACCCAGGAATTCATAGCTGACATCATCGGTACGACACCATACATCATAAAGGTTTTCTCTGGTTTTTGGTAAATCTCCATTTATAGAGATTTGTGGTGGTAGGTATGAAGGTTTTTGAGATCGTTCGCTATTTTTAGTGCATTTTTCTGTATTTTCGAGTAATTTCTTAGGTCTGAGAAAACCTGGTGGTACGATCGTATAAGGTTATGATGACGAGGTTTATTGGTCATGATTTATCCCCTTCTATGTGAAGAATCTTTGAAACAGGTCCCAAGTGATTTGACCAAGATTTGAAGCTGTAGTGACATTTTTTTCTGCAGTAGAGTTATCACCCCCTCTGCATTTCGTGATTTTCTGCTGGCTTTTGTATTCTGCCTTGGGTCCATCTCCTATTCTTGCTATTTGATGATGGTTAATGGTGCTATGGTGTTGTGTGAATGTTTGTGATGCTTGTATGGTGCTGTGGAGTTTATTTTGTGGTATTTCATAGTGAAAATAGGGTTGCATAACCCTATGAATTGATGTGGAGGGGTTGTAGAACCCTATAAACGAAAATTGGAGCTTGTAAGAGGGTGTGTTATTGCTGGTTACTTTTTTTTTAGATGGATAACAAAATTTTATTAAAATTTGGGCTGGTTGAACCTTAATAGTGAGTCAATGGGTGTGTAAGTGTGTGATTTATGTTGGTTTGTGCATTTTAGACTTGATTGTGGACTATACAGCCGATGGGTGTCATGCCTGTGAAGAGTGAAAGCTATATTGCTTCGAACTGTCAAAAGTTAGTGAATCTACTCAATGTAGGAGCATCCATGAGAAACAAGAAGAATTAGATGATCATGGGTGATCATGTGGACTCTCCTTTGAGTATTGTTTTTAGGTTTACTAGGTTTTATTTCTTTTGAGTTGTAATCCCGTAACTTACTTTTAACCCAAATTTTCCAAGGTGCCCTTTTGGCTAGATTTTGGTGTCTATAGAAGGGTTATTCAATTACCTTTCAAACGAAACCAAGATTTTGCACATCCGATGTGATTTGGGAAAGTTATGACCAAAATACTAAAGGGATATTAGTAAGTAACGAGAATAGAGTTTTAGGAAAGTTTTAAGTTTAGTATTGTTTAGTTTTTCAAGCTTAGGGTTTAAGTAATTTTCTGTTTTAGCAAGTTTTATGTTTTCTAATTAATAGTGCCATTACGGGAGTCTTAGGATTTAGAAAGTCTTGGAATCAAATTTTAGGGAATTAGAAAGTAGAGTGGGTTTTAGAAATTACTTGGGAAAGGGGGTTTCTTCTTCTTTTACTAGTTCCTAATTCCTAGGGGTTTCTATTTTCAAGAGTATTATAAGTTATTTAAAGAGACTTAATTCCCACAATTTAGTAGATTGTTTGAATCAAGAATTTTAGAGTTGAAGTCATTTTCTTCCTCTTAAGGAGTGCAAGAAAGGGATCGAGGTCTTAGACCATTTAGAAGAAGAGTGTCCTCTATCCTGTCAGGAGCGTAACAAGAGGGAGTCTTAAATTGGATTTTATGAGGTTAGCTTTGAAAGAGGAGGTTTTTTGGCATCAAAGATCTCAGGTTGGGTGGCTGAAGGAAGGGGACAAAAACACAGTTTTTTCATAAAGTGGCTTCATACCATAAGATTTCCAATGATTTGCATAGTCTAATGATTAATGGGAGGTGGTCGCAGGATCAGATGGAGATTAGGAAAGAGGTAGAGGATTTTTATAGAAATCTTTATAGGGAGGATCAGATTGTGAGACCTGGTCTTGATGGGATGGAGTTTGTTAGTATAGAGGGGAGTGATAGGGTTATGCTCGAGAGGCGGTTTTCTGAGGAGGTGTGGAATATGGTCTGTAGGATGAAGGGAGAT